>OY744530.1:106154560-106164560 GCA_963556195.1 Sepiola atlantica | reverse complement strand
TAAATATTGCTAGTTCATGTGGGTGAAGAGCTATTTCCATCCATCTGGGAAAAATTAAAGGCCTTTTAGAAAGCACTGCTGTGAAATCAATGGTAAAATGCATCCAATATAAATCGAGTGTCTCATGTCTTCTAATACGCATAATCCCATTGACGTCGGCATAAAACATAAAATGTGTGTTTGTAAATGTGAATATTAAATTTTATATGCGCCATTGATCTTCATGCAAAGCTTTTTCCATCCACCCATCGGTAGGTGTTGCTTCCGTTTCAAATAGCATTTTCTTTAGTCTGTCAGGCTTATGTTTGAAATAATATTTGCTTTAGCCTATCATGCTTAAGTCTGAAATAGCATTTTATTTGGTATGTCATGCTTAGGTTTAAAATAGCATTTTCTTCTTTGGTCTGCCATGTTTATATTTGAAATATCATTTTCTTCTTTGGTCTGTCATGCTTATATTTGAAATAGCATTTTTGGGGTCTGTCAAACCTATATTTGAAATGGCATATTTTTTTTTTTTAGTTATGCTTATTTATTTGGTCTGTTAATTTACCGTTGAAATACTAAGATGCTCCACCATCAGTCCGTCAACTTCAAAAGTCCGAAATCGCATTTTCATTGCTAATCGTGCAGACTGAATGGATGCATCTTAATGACATCTTCTCTTGTATTTAACTTATTCATTTCTTCGTTTTTTCAAAGTTTGCATATGGTTACTTGCATTTCCTTTTGTTGAAGCAACTACTTCAGATCTCGCCTTTATTCAGGGTGGAGTCATTCATTCACCTGTTACAGCGATTACACACCTGTTGCCTTATCATTACATTCTGCGGCCGACGAATAGATAATGCCATTTACTTGAATAGTAATAACCAACAAAAACAAATTCCAACAAGAAAACACGGCAGGGGAGAGAAAATAATGACAAAAACTCTTTGGCAGACATCTTGAAGTGAATTTGAAATGGACTAGTAAACCTGACCAAAGATCAGAAAGCGGCATGGAATTTGTGAATTTCAGCTTCCTGTAGTTGTTATTAGGTTTTTGCCTGAATAATAAGTATCAAACATCTGCTAGTTGGACACTGTCAGGAATCCCCACTGATTTTACAGGCTTTTTTAATATTATCCAACCACGCAGTATATATATATATATATATATATATATATATATATATATATAAGTGTTAAAGGTTCATATTTTTTTTTTAAAAGCATCTATTGTTAAATTTAAAAAGGAATAGGTAAAATAAATACCTTTTGAAGCATTAAGATGCGATATCAATTTTTTTTTATAAAAAAGAAAAATAATAAAGCATCTTAATGCTTCAAAAGGTATTTATTTTACCTATTCCTTCTTAAATTTAACAATAGATGCTTTTTAAAAAAAAATATGAACCTTTAACACTTATACAAATCACGTGCTGCATTCACGTTCTTCATATTTGATTATGGGAAACAACATCTTGCCCATTTGGCCCGGCTGTATAACAACAAGCCGGTAAAGAGATAAAAAATACAAATCCGATGACATCAGGATATATTACACACCGAGGATGCCAGGTTTTGGCGAAATATCTGTATCACTTTAAACTAACAAAAAAAAAAAAATGCTAGTTTTAATAAAAAAAAGAAAAAAAAAATCGGTTTCGATTTATTATTTTTCTTTTTTATAAAAAAAAATTGATATCGCATCTTAATGCTTCAAAAGGTATTTATTTTACCTATTCCTTCTTATATATATATATATAGTTAGTTAGTTGACCTCCTTTAAGTCCCGAGAGACAATGGATACCCCCTGTAAGGGTGCGTGCTGCGCTGGGAGTTTATACTGAAGTAAAGGTTGTACAATCCATAACTGCACCTCTTTTGAACCGGCATTGCTCAGGTCCAGTAGCAAAAACGGCTGGAAAAAATGTTGAGATAAGCAGAGAAAGACTGATGTAATTTCAGTGTTTCCCTTCTCCTAGACTAGTTGCACAACCAAGGATCGAGAGAGTAATTTACCCTACTTATTTAATCTAAAGCTGGATGGAGAATAACTTCTGTTTGGGGAATTAATTTTACCCCTTTTGGATACGTATTCTTCTAGTGTATATATATATTTATATATCTATATATATATATATAGATATATATATATATATATATATAGATATATATATATTTAGTAAGATATGAAAGTAAGCTACACAGAGGCGTCCACGTTTCATCTCCAGAGGGAATTGTCAGGCTAGCTCTACTAACGTATTGAGCACTGTTAAATTAAATACTGAAAATCTATTTATAATATATTATATCTCTTTATAATATTATATGTGTATACATGAAATAATAATTATATATAAATATATATATATATATATATTTATATATACACACACACCTACAACATGATACATAAAGAGGGTGACAATCATAGTCCTAGTGAGGGCTGTACAGAGCCCTCCAAAAAGGAGCGCACTCCAGAAGCACGCTCCTTTTTGCTGGAGCGAAGGAGAAGAGGGCTCATTATATATTAAGGGGGAGTTGAGCGGGAGCAACTACATTTGGGACTAAAGAGCATGGTTTTATCTCTTTGCTCCAAAATTATTTAGTTTTTTTTTTTAATATTAGTTTTTTTTCAGCAATAAAAAGAAAAAGAAAAAAGTCTCAGCTAAACTCTTTGAGTTATTTTTTTAAATTATATCTCTGGTAAATGTATATGAGATAGAAAGAGAGAGGAAGGAAGAGAGAAAAGGAGAAAGAACGAGAATTACACGTTTGAACTTCTCAGGTTTTTTTTATAGACGCCAGTAGAGTTTTACATCTACATGTTACATTTTGGATGGGACAGTTTTCTTAAGGCAGGAGACAATTTGGCAACAAATGTCTTCAAATGCGCCAGTGAGTCTATAGATGTCTTTGAAGTTATTTTCTTAAAGATTTGAACTTTTTTTTATTTATGACAAGAATGTTTATTGCTGATTGAATAAATAAGTCAATTTTTCTTTTAATTTGTGTTTTTAAATAAAGAATTTTAAATTCAATTGTACTATAGGGGCCGTTGAATTTTCTCTCCCATTCTGCTCGGTATTCACCCAAATGTTCGATAAAATCGATTTTTGGGGTGAAATGGTACATTTTGTCCTGACAAAAAATTCTAATTTATTTTTTAGCATATATCAAATATTTTTTAGCATATATCAAATCACATTTTTACCCGTCGTTTTTTTTTTGTGACATTTTGTTATTTTTAAATTCATGACTAGTATGTTTTAACCTTTTCATGTTTACTTTTAAATTCGTTGAAAACTTGCTTTTGTAAATAGAATGTTCAAAGTTTTTTTTTTTGTGTGAAATCAAATGTTAAAGCAGTAAAATATCTTTAATCCAAGGAAAAATATCTTTAGTCCAAGGAAAAAAACAATAAAAACCAACATGGCCGCCAGCGATTAAAACCTGGAATTAAAGTTAGATTCTCAACACTTTAAAACAAATTTCAAGTAACCATAGAAGATGGCTATGCTAAGATGGCTAGTCTGGTAGTTCCATTTGCCACCAGAAGTGAGATCTGAAGACACGGTGTTAATGGTGTTAAAACTGAAGCCCACAGCAAAGAAAAAGGTCAATCTCGCACTGCATATTTAGAAGTCTTTTTTGTACTTCATATTTGAAGAGATTTTGCCAGTATAATTTAGGGGAGATAAATTGAATATGGTTAAAGGGAAACAACTCTGAATATACTGAGCCGGCAGCGGCTAAAAATGTGGATATTATCTGTATGAAATACAGACTATGTGATCGTCCCCTCATCATTGAAAATTGAAAATATTTTTTCTTTTAAACTTTTTGAGAAACGCTGCCATTACCCTATATGCATGAAGTTTATAAAATCAAACATTTCTAGTTACTGAAGGCCTTAATCTATATAATAAAATTGGAAAGGCAAGATATCATCTGTCTAAGGCAATTCACATTCAAACATCACTTTATAAATTAAATTTATTTAAATTAAGTTATAATTTTAAACAATTTCATTTAATTAATATAATGGCAAAACGATATCACATGTAATAGAAGAAACATTCACAAAAATCTAATTTTAAAAAGGAGGAAAAGTATCTTCATGCAATGTTTTCAGAAATATATATTATTTCGTACCATATCTATGCAAAAAAATTCACAAAAATCTCATTTTAAAAAGGAGGAAAAGTATCTTCATGCAATGTTTTCAGAAATATATATTATTTCGTACCATATCTATGCAAAAAAATTCACAAAATTCTCATTTTAAAAAGGAGGAAAAGTATCTTCATGCAATGTTTTCAGAAATATATATTATTTCGTACCATATCTATGCAAAAAAATTCACAAAAATCTCATTTTAAAAAGGAGGAAAAGTATCTTCATGCAATGTTTTCAGAAATATATATTATTTCGTACCATATCTATGCAAAAAAATTCACAAAAATCTCATTTTAAAAAGGAGGAAAAGTATCTTCATGCAATGTTTTCAGAAATATATATTATTTCGTACCATATCTATGCAAAAAATTCACAAAAATCTAATTTTAAAAAGGAGGAAAAGTATCTTCATGCAATGTTTTCAGAAATATATGTTATTTCGTACCATATCTATGCAAAAAAATTCACAAAAATCTCATTTTAAAAAGGAGGAAAAGTATCTTCATGCAATGTTTTCAGAAATATATATTATTTCGTACCATATCTATGCAAAAAAATTCACAAAAATCTCATTTTAAAAAGGAGGAAAAGTATCTTCATGCAATGTTTTCAGAAATATATATTATTTCGTACCATATCTATGCAAAAAATTCACAAAAATCTAATTTTAAAAAGGAGGAAAAGTATCTTCATGCAATGTTTTCAGAAATATATGTTATTTCGTACCATATCTATGCAAAAAAATTCACCAAAATCTAATTTTAAAAAGGAGGAAAAGTATCTTCATGCAATGTTTTCAGAAATATATATTATTTCGTACCATATCTATGCAAAAAAATTCACAAAAATCTCATTTTAAAAAGGAGGAAAAGTATCTTCATGCAATGTTTTCAGAAATATATATTATTTCGTACCATATCTATGCAAAAAAATTCACAAAAATCTCATTTTAAAAAGGAGGAAAAGTATCTTCATGCAATGTTTTCAGAAATATATATTATTTCGTACCATATCTATGCAAAAAATTCACAAAAATCTAATTTTAAAAAGGAGGAAAAGTATTTTCATGCAATGTTTTTAGAAATATATATTATTTCGTACCATATCTATGCAAAAAATCCTTTAAATTGCATCAACTTATATTTTTCATACATTTATTTCAGTTTAAGTTCAAGTAATTTCTTAACAATGAACTAAAAGATCTGTTTAACATTCTCAGTCGAAAAGAAGTAGTCACATTTCTAGGACAGCATTCTTCACCGTATGAGTCTGTTCTTGCTCTTCTGTTTGTGTGTGTTTTGTTTTTTTTTGTATTAATGACACAGATGCCAACTTAAAGTATGAAATATGCAGATGACATCAAGTTGTACACTGAGATACAAAGGACAGATCCTGCACTCTATGAATCTTTCCTGCAATCACACCTGGACACAATGCACAATGTTCTTCATTGGAACATAATCGATGTTGATTTTATGTCAAAAATGGCATTTCAAATTAAATGGCTTTTGAATCAGAAAGTTTACAGAGATAAAACAAATGTAGAGTTATTCTAAGAAGCTGGTCCTTCATGGCTACATAGTTGATTTCGATTTTCGGATAATAAAATTGGGGTTGTTTATTCTGAATACAATTACTCCATAAACAACAATAAATAATACATTTTCTGGCAGATTTTTCCCCAAATATGCTTTTTGGATAAACAAAAAGAAAAGATCCTCCTCTTAATAGAATCCGGTCAAAGAGACAAGGTGTTCGAAATGTTTAAACTGCATCTGTTGGTGATAGCCCCCCCACCTTTATTTTAAGCTTGTATATCATTTTGCTTCAATTTAACCCTAGTTATGGCTTCCCATGCGAAAGTAAGTGGTAGCCGTGGTGTTAAACGTAACCATCATTCATATATTAATTTCATTTCATTTATTCTCTTAGATTTAATGCGTGTCTAAAGACATGGTAGGTGAAAATTAGTGGGTAAGGTGTGTGTTGATGAATTATTATTAACATGAAATCAGATGGTCTGGCAAAACAGATAACCCGGAAAGGGTCTGGAATCAAGGGTGCCAGAAAATCGGTGTTGCACCTATATATATATATATATATAAAGTTATGAAAATATATTTATAGCAAGTAAGCTACACATAAGCATCCGCGTTTCATCCCTGCAAACAATCGTCACACTCAAGTGCATGGAATTCGTGTTACTGAGTGTTTTTTATATATTCATGTGGTGTTTAGTCTTGCTAGCTAACCAATCAGATTCATTATTATTCCTTCCCATGGATTAATGTTTTCATTAGCCAATGGCAAGGCTTCTTTCAAACAAAAGTTTGGCTGTCCTTTACTTGACATCTTCTTTTGTTTTGTCTTGTATAGGGGTGACAGATACCTTTTGTGAATGTGTCGAATTAAAAGGTGACCTAATTTTAACATGCCTGTGCTTGGAATAATTTTATTTCTATTTTTTGTTATCCATTGCTATTTTAAGTGTTGGTTTGTTTTTGTTTTTTTTAAAGAAGTCGCTCCAGACAAGGCATGAAGCTACTTGATGTAAGGAGCTAAAAAATACTACTAAAAAACTAGCCAACGATAAGTGTGAGATGGATAGATTCAGACCAAGAAAACAGCAATTCTTCCCCCTTTGTCAGAAAAATTGGTCATGGAATGTGAGGAGTAAAAGATAAAATAAGGAAAGCGAGAGTTACAAGGCTGCCGAAACCCAGGGTCTACTTTCTACTCTCCTAATTTAATCATTTTATTTTTATTATAAAGTTTATTCTGTCTATACAGTTGTTTGCTATTTCATTTCTACAGTTAAATAGGTTTTAGTGGTCTTTAAAGTTTAGAATGAATTTTAAATTTCTCATTCAGACATAATCTACACAAGTCGTCTAAATTTCTACATGTACTGGCCTGTCGTACTATTTTTCACTCCATTATTAACGAGCGTCCACTTTCTTTAAGTTCCCAGTAATGGATCGCAAGTGCCGTTTTGAGTCTGCATTTTTTTTGTTATTGAATGTGTTTTTATTATCGTAATATCTGGTTATAAAATCTAGGGAGGTCATACCCACATAGTACTTCTTTTTATTCAGACTTCCTTTGGCAAATATTGTGACTTGGTAAACAATGCTTTTGGTTAGGCAGTTATTTTGTAGTGGGCAAAGTGCACAAGTTATACAGTTACAACTGTTCTCTTCATTATTAACTTTTTTCAGTTTTATTTGGATGATTGCTATTAGGGTTTGAGTTATTACTATTTCTAGTGGTGATATTTTTTTTCTTTCTTTACTACTCTCATTTATATCTTTATAAATTACTACTCTACTCATGTATTGAGCACTGTTGAACTAAATACTGAAAATCGATACATAATATATCATATCTCCATTATAATATTATATGGAGATACATGAAATAATTATATATATATATATATATATATATATATATATATATATATATATTGTGTGTATTTAGGCAGCATATTTTCATTTAGGCAAACATTATTAAATAACACGGAGTGGTTTTGTTTGATGCGACTTTTTTAAAAAAAAATTATTTTTAATTTTTTTATTTTTTCAATTTTCCGAAATCGGGACCGTTAATAATTAAAATTTAAAAAAATAAAAATAATATGTAAAAAAAAATTAATATAAAATATAATATATGAAATAAAATATGTAAAATAAAATAAAATAAAGTGAAAAGAGAGAGAGAAATAATAAAAAGATGGATAGATAGATATATAGAGATAAATAGAGATGAAATAAAATAAAATGGTACGGGATAAAATAAGATCATTTAGGATAGAGACAGAAGTGAGAGAGAAAGGGAAGGAAGATACATGCGATGGGACATGTCAAAATCAGTGTAGGGTTAAAAAGGCATGTAGCAGAAGTTTAAGTCAGCGATGATGTTGGTAGTAGCGTCTGAGTGTGTGTTGGGGGGCAGGGGTCGTTAATACACTGGGATACTTAGTTTCTTTTTTTAGTTCTTAGTTTTAACCGTTTTTTTAAAACTTATCTAATTAATAAATTAAACAAATTCATTAACAAATTAATTTAGTTCACACAATAAGTGGTAATAATAATGATAATAATAAAAATAATAATATCGGTAATAATGTAGAAATGACAAGTAATGATATTAATAAATATCATTAATAATAATAATAGTAATCAATAATAATCGATAATAATTAATAATAAGTAATAGTTGGATAAAAAATAAATAATCAGGAATTATTCGAAGATAATAATAATGATAAAAATAATAATAATACAGAAGACAGCAATAATATTAATCATATTGGTTGTAAATATAAGAATAATTTTTATTAATAATAGTAAAATTACTGGTTGCAATAATACTAATAATATTAATAATGGTAATAATAATAATGATAGCTATAATAATGGTAACAATAATAATCCTAACAATTATTATAATCATAATGTTAATAATAATAATAATAATAATAATAATAAAAATAATAATAATAATAGTAGTAATAATAATAGTAATAATAATAATAATAAAAATAATGGCAATATCAGTAATGGTAATACTACCATTGCTACCTAAAACTAATAATAACTATAGTAGTAAAAACAAGATGACGATATGGTAATAGCAATAGTGTTGACAATAATAATGAAAATGATTATATTGTCATTGCTACAAACAATAATAATTATGATAATAGTAAAAACAGTAATATTAATAATAATAATAGTAATAATAATATAAGTAATAGTGCAGAAATGGCAAGTAATGATATTGATAAATATTAATAATAATTAATAATAATCGATAATAATATGCAATAGTTGGATAAATAATGAAATAATCAGGAAATATTAGAAGATAATGATAATAATAATAAAAATAATAGTAATAATAAAAATAACGAAGATAGCAATAATACTAATCATAGTGGGTGTAAATATGATAATAAAAATAATTTATTTGATAATAGAAAAATTATTGGTTGCAATAATAATAATATTAATAATAGTAATAATAATGATAGTTATAATGATAATAATGATAACAATGGTAATCATAATAATCTTAATAATTATTATAATTATAACGATAGTAATGAAATAATAGTAGTAGTAATAATAATAGTGATAATAATAATAATAATATTAATTGATAAAACCAATAATGATAGCTACCATTATATCTATTATTACCATAACCACTTCGGTTATGGTAATAATAGATATAATGGTAGCCAAAGTAGTAATGATAATGAATAAATAAAATAATTATAATTAAAAAAAAAGTAAAAATAAATATAGAAATAAATATAAAAATATAAAATATAAATTATATATATGTATTTATATATATATATATACACATGTATATGTATCCATATATCTATATATCTATATATCTATATATGTGTATTTATATATGCTTATATATGCTTTGTTAAAATGTATATATTCTATACTAGCTGAACCTATCCGGTGTTGCCCGTTAATGAATTTTAAACAATGCTGTTTTTTTCCAAAGTATTATTTTTTTGTTTCAATGCAAGGGAAGTAACTCTTGTTTTTATGTATATTCTCTAACCTTTTTTTCTATAGGGAACACACACACACAGATTTACATTTATAAATCAAAATTATATTACAGGATCTGTAACCAGTTTGTGCAGGTTTTAAGGATGATAGCATTGGTGGAATAAATAAATGTTCTAGTTCCCCATGAATCTATCTAATTCTTTTATATATTATTCAGTTTCGTATTGGATGTCATATATATATATGTCTTATACTTTAAATTTTGTTTTTGTAACGAAGAAATAAAATTGC
>OY744530.1:106137060-106149560 GCA_963556195.1 Sepiola atlantica | reverse complement strand
GCGATGAGGCGACATTCCATCTGAATAGCAAAGTTAACAAGCATAACACTCGCATATGGGGTACTGAGAATCCTCATGAACTTCTTGAGCACGAGCGAGATTCACCAAAAGTGAACGTGTTTTGTGCAATTTCCAAGAAAGGTGTCTATGGACCGTTCTTCTTTGAAGAGGCAACTATCACTGGTGAATCCTATCTCAACATGCTGGAAGACTGGTTAATGGCTCAGTTGGAACAAGCAGAATCTGATGACTTCATTTTTCAACGAGATGGTGCACCACCACACTGGAGTCTTAGAGTAAGGCAGTTTCTTAACACAAGGCTGCCTGGTAGATGGATTGGAAGATCTGGGCGAGGTGATGACGTTCTCATGCCCTGGCCTCCTAGGTCTCCAGATCTTACCCCGTGTGACTTTTTACTTTGGGGCTTTGTCAAGCAACAAGTCTATGTGCCGCCCCTTCCAAGAGATATTGACGAACTAAAGGCTCGAGTAACGGCAGTTGTGGGAACCATTGACGTCAAGATGCTGGAACGCGTTTGGCAGGAAATGGACTATCGACTAGATGTCTGCCGTGTGACAGATGGTGCTCATATTGAGCAACTTTGAAGATTCCCCACAAAACTTGAAACTTTAACCTTTCCAACGGTACCAATTTCATTTTTCAACTCCTAATAGTTTTTGAGTTATTAAAAATCGTTATGTTCCCAAGACTTTTGAAACACCCTGTATATATACTTTATATATATATATATATATACTTTATATATATATATATATATATACTTTATATATATATATATATATATATATATACTTTATATATATATATATACTTTATATATATATATATACATATATATATACTTTATATATATATATATATATACATATATATATATTTAAATATTTTCTTTGTCGTACAAAACTTTAAAATAGCGTTGAATAGACAATATTTATTATTCATAATGAATTTAAGAAATTAAAAAGATGAAAGGGCAGCTGACCGGTTTCGTACCTCGCTCAACAGAGCCAAATATCGAGGTAATGTATAAAAAATATAAAAAGATGCTATGAGAATTATAGCGAGGGAAAGGGGTAAAAAAAAAAAAAAAAAAAAAAAGTTCAGTCAAATAGAAACAACATTAAGCCCGAGGAGATTTTCTCTTTGTTTGCAAAGAGAAGGTCTCAAGGACTTAATATAAATTGTTTCTAAGATCTTGAGATGATAAGGGGAGTGCGACTTACTAAGAATGGAGAATAAGTCGACACTGAATTTCGAGGCACAGGTGCGATTATTTATGAGATGTTGACCTATCGACGAGCCATAAGTATTATTCAAATCATCAGTTGGTAAATAATTTCCATTGCGAATTTTTGTGGGCACGTGTTGTTTCACCCGGATGTCCAATCTCTGTGACGTCATCCCGACGTAGTGCATACAGCAACTACATTTAAATAAATAAATAATGGAATTATTATGATGTGGGGGAAGGACATCTTTTCGAATAGAAGTTAAGATTGGACGAGAGGAAAAAACAACACGCGTATTCGCAGCAAAATAACATTGTTGTACAGACAAAGAGATTTGTTTGGCGAATCTATCACTAATATTACCAAGCCAAGGTAGGCGAAGGTAAATAGGGCATCTGTCTACAGAAGCTGGTTTGCTTTTGTAAAAATGTAATATTTTTGTTTTAATCGTAGATTGTACAATGTCTAAAGGGTAGCCATTGTTACAGAGGGTCTTAGTAATAAATTTAATTTCTTCATCCAGCTCGGTCTTCGAACAAATCTTTAAGGCCCTATGGGTAAGGGTCTTAATAAGATTAAATTTTTGTTTCGTGGGACAAAATGAGTCCCAACGAGTATAAAGACCAGTGAAGGTAGGTTTCCGATATACTGATGTTAAGAAACCACAGGAAGCTTTATTAACTAATACATCAAGGAATGGCAGTGAAGAATTAGTTTTCTTATCAATAGTGAATTTAAGAGCTGGATGAATATTGTTAAGGGACGTAAAAAAAACGTCCGCTTCCGTTTCATTGTTGAACAGGCAAAAGGTGTCGTCAACATAACGAAAGTAGATATCTGGTCTATTTGGACCAGATAGGAGACCTTCTTCATGGAAACCAACAAAAATATTGGAGTGGAGCTCTTCCCACTAATATTTCTAAAATGATTAGACCCACGGGTTCTATTCGACCCCGTTTGTATGGTTTACCAAAAACCCACAAAACTGGGGTACCATTAAGACCAATATTATCGATGATAGGGTCTTCCCAACACAAGGTAGCCAAATGGCTTGCCACTATTTTGGAACCAGTGTTGAAACACTATAGTTCATTTTGCATTAAAGATTCTTTTTCATTTTCCAACTTTATGCAAAATTATTCAGATACTGATAAATTTATGTGTTCTTTTGACATATCTAGCCTGTTTACCTGTGTTCCCCTTCTTGAAACGATTAATATATGTGCTGATGCCTTATATCGTGGTCAACTGCCCATTCCTCCTATTCCTGAAAATGTTTTCGTGGAGTTGATGAAATTTGCTACGATGTCCGTTGAATTCAGTTTTGACGACATTATGTACAGGCAAATTGATGGTGTATCTATGGGCTCTCCCTTAGGACCAGCATTGGCCAATATTTTTGTTGGTTTCCATGAAGAAGGTCTCCTATCTGGTCCAAATAGACCAGATATCTACTTTCGTTATGTTGACGACACCTTTTGCCTGTTCAACAATGAAACGGAAGCGGACGTTTTTTTTACGTCCCTTAACAATATTCATCCAGCTCTTAAATTCACTATTGATAAGGAAACTAATTCTTCACTGCCATTCCTTGATGTATTAGTTAATAAAGCTTCCTGTGGTTTCTTAACATCAGTATATCGGAAACCTACCTTCACTGGTCTTTATACTCGTTGGGACTCATTTTGTCCCACGAAACAAAAATTTAATCTTATTAAGACCCTTACCCATAGGACCTTAAAGATTTGTTCGAAGACCGAGCTGGATGAAGAAATTAAATTTATTACTAAGACCCTCTGTAACAATGGCTACCCTTTAGACATTGTACAATCTACGATTAAAACAAAAATATTACATTTTTACAAAAGCAAACCAGCTTCTGTAGACAGATGCCCTATTTACCTTCGCCTACCTTGGCTTGGTAATATTAGTGATAGATTCGCCAAACAAATCTCTTTGTCTGTACAACAATGTTATTTTGCTGCGAATACGCGTGTTGTTTTTTCCTCTCGTCCAATCTTAACTTCTATTCGAAAAGATGTCCTTCCCCCACATCATAATAATTCCATTATTTATTTATTTAAATGTAGTTGCTGTATGCACTACGTCGGGATGACGTCACAGAGATTGGACATCCGGGTGAAACAACACGTGCCCACAAAAATTCGCAATGGAAATTATTTACCAACTGATGATTTGAATAATACTTATGGCTCGTCGATAGGTCAACATCTCATAAATAATCGCACCTGTGCCTCGAAATTCAGTGTCGACTTATTCTCCATTCTTAGTAAGTCGCACTCCCCTTATCATCTCAAGATCTTAGAAACAATTTATATTAAGTCCTTGAGACCTTCTCTTTGCAAACAAAGAGAAAATCTCCTCGGGCTTAATGTTGTTTCTATTTGACTGAACTTTTTTTTTTTTTTTTTTTTTTTTACCCCTTTCCCTCGCTATAATTCTCATAGCATCTTTTTATATTTTTTATACATTACCTCGATATTTGGCTCTGTTGAGCGAGGTACGAAACCGGTCAGCTGCCCTTTCATCTTTTTAATTTCTTAAATTCATTATGAATAATAAATATTGTCTATTCAACGCTATTTTAAAGTTTTGTACGACAAAGAAAATATTTAAATACTTCAAGACTAGGTACAAACCCGAATTAATCAGTAGATTAAATTCTCTACTTCAGATTAAAAGTAAATTAAGAACTGCTCGGGCTAACGAGACCTTCCTCCATTCTTGCTTGAGTAATAAAGTTTGTCCCCCTTTTATTTCATTTAGAATTAAGAGGGCAAAATTACATCCTGGACAGAAAATTGAAAATGCTTTCATTTCCAATTTTTTGTCAAAACTTTCTTGCGACATTGCACGACTCACTAAAAAATATCATGAGTCATGGAAGGAATCTATAGGCACTTTGTCGTTCTTTGACAAAATCAGATTTATGCGATATGTTGCGGTTATTCACGAACGTAGCCTTTCTAGGTTAACGTTAAAACATCAGAATAAACTGAAACATTTAATTTTTAGAAAGTTTGGCTGTTCGACGAACCCGAGTTTTAGTCAAAACGTCATTAATATTTCTTCTACTCAGTTGTCCCCACTTGAACTTAACATTCTTTCCCATGGTTTAGACTTCTGTATTCCTCCTACAAATACTAAACGTGAAGAAATATATTCTGAATTTGAAGTCCTTTTTGCTCAACTAGCAAGACTTCAACCTACATCCGACTCTAAGGTTAGTGATCTTAAGGCAAAGTTGAATGACTTCGCACATTCGTATGCGGGTACACCTATTTCGTTTTGTGAATCAAAATGGCGAAGTGAACATTTCCGTACCATCAAAGCACTTCGCAATAATAAATCTTTGGTCATCACAAAACCTGATAAAGGTTCAGGAGTCGTTATACTTAATCATTCTGATTATGTCAATAAAATGGCGACTATTCTTGAAGACACCTCTAAATTTATTCAGTTAGGTCCGGTAGATACACATGACTTCACTGTATCTATCGAGACTAAATTCCAAAAACGTTTAGTTAAGTGGGTAAAGAGTGGAGCTCTTCCCACTAATATTTCTAAAATGATTAGACCCACGGGTTCTATTCGACCCCGTTTGTATGGTTTACCAAAAACCCACAAAACTGGGGTACAATTAAGACCAATATTATCGATGATAGGGTCTTCCCAACACAAGGTAGCCAAATGGCTTGCCACTATTTTGGAACCAGTGTTGAAACACTATAGTTCATTTTGCATTAAAGATTCTTTTTCATTTTCCAACTTTATGCAAAATTATTCAGATACTGATAAATTTATGTGTTCTTTTGACATATCTAGCCTGTTTACCTGTGTTCCCCTTCTTGAAACGATTAATATATGTGCTGATGCCTTATATCGTGGTCAACTGCCCATTCCTCCTATTCCTGAAAATGTTTTCGTGGAGTTGATGAAATTTGCTACGATGTCCGTTGAATTCAGTTTTGACGACATTATGTACAGGCAAATTGATGGTGTATCTATGGGCTCTCCCTTAGGACCAGCATTGGCCAATATTTTTGTTGGTTTCCATGAAGAAGGTCTCCTATCTGGTCCAAATAGACCAGATATCTACTTTCGTTATGTTGACGACACCTTTTGCCTGTTCAACAATGAAACGGAAGCGGACGTTTTTTTTACGTCCCTTAACAATATTCATCCAGCTCTTAAATTCACTATTGATAAGGAAACTAATTCTTCACTGCCATTCCTTGATGTATTAGTTAATAAAGCTTCCTGTGGTTTCTTAACATCAGTATATCGGAAACCTACCTTCACTGGTCTTTATACTCGTTGGGACTCATTTTGTCCCACGAAACAAAAATTTAATCTTATTAAGACCCTTACCCATAGGGCCTTAAAGATTTGTTCGAAGACCGAGCTGGATGAAGAAATTAAATTTATTACTAAGACCCTCTGTAACAATGGCTACCCTTTAGACATTGTACAATCTACGATTAAAACAAAAATATTACATTTTTACAAAAGCAAACCAGCTTCTGTAGACAGATGCCCTATTTACCTTCGCCTACCTTGGCTTGGTAATATTAGTGATAGATTCGCCAAACAAATCTCTTTGTCTGTACAACAATGTTATTTTGCTGCGAATACGCGTGTTGTTTTTTCCTCTCGTCCAATCTTAACTTCTATTCGAAAAGATGTCCTTCCCCCACATCATAATAATTCCATTATTTATTTATTTAAATGTAGTTGCTGTATGCACTACGTCGGGATGACGTCACAGAGATTGGACATCCGGGTGAAACAACACGTGCCCACAAAAATTCGCAATGGAAATTATTTACCAACTGATGATTTGAATAATACTTATGGCTCGTCGATAGGTCAACATCTCATAAATAATCGCACCTGTGCCTCGAAATTCAGTGTCGACTTATTCTCCATTCTTAGTAAGTCGCACTCCCCTTATCATCTCAAGATCTTAGAAACAATTTATATTAAGTCCTTGAGACCTTCTCTTTGCAAACAAAGAGAAAATCTCCTCGGGCTTAATGTTGTTTCTATTTGACTGAACTTTTTTTTTTTTTTTTTTTTTTTTTACCCCTTTCCCTCGCTATAATTCTCATAGCATCTTTTTATATTTTTTATACATTACCTCGATATTTGGCTCTGTTGAGCGAGGTACGAAACCGGTCAGCTGCCCTTTCATCTTTTTAATTTCTTAAATTCATTATGAATAATAAATATTGTCTATTCAACGCTATTTTAAAGTTTTGTACGACAAAGAAAATATTTAAATACTTCAAGACTAGGTACAAACCCGAATTAATCAGTAGATTAAATTCTCTACTTCAGATTAAAAGTAAATTAAGAACTGCTCGGGCTAACGAGACCTTCCTCCATTCTTGCTTGAGTAATAAAGTTTGTCCCCCTTTTATTTCATTTAGAATTAAGAGGGCAAAATTACATCCTGGACAGAAAATTGAAAATGCTTTCATTTCCAATTTTTTGTCAAAACTTTCTTGCGACATTGCACGACTCACTAAAAAAATACCATGAGTCATGGAAGGAATCTATAGGCACTTTGTCGTTCTTTGACAAAATCAGATTTATGCGATATGTTGCGGTTATTCACGAACGTAGCCTTTCTAGGTTAACGTTAAAACATCAGAATAAACTGAAACATTTAATTTTTAGAAAGTTTGGCTGTTCGACGAACCCGAGTTTTAGTCAAAACGTCATTAATATTTCTTCTACTCAGTTGTCCCCACTTGAACTTAACATTCTTTCCCATGGTTTAGACTTCTGTATTCCTCCTACAAATACTAAACGTGAAGAAATATATTCTGAATTTGAAGTCCTTTTTGCTCAACTAGCAAGACTTCAACCTACATCCGACTCTAAGGTTAGTGATCTTAAGGCAAAGTTGAATGACTTCGCACATTCGTATGCGGGTACACCTATTTCGTTTTGTGAATCAAAATGGCGAAGTGAACATTTCCGTACCATCAAAGCACTTCGCAATAATAAATCTTTGGTCATCACAAAACCTGATAAAGGTTCAGGAGTCGTTATACTTAATCATTCTGATTATGTCAATAAAATGGCGACTATTCTTGAAGACACCTCTAAATTTATTCAGTTAGGTCCAGTAGATACACATGACTTCACTGTATCTATCGAGACTAAATTCCAAAAACGTTTAGTTAAGTGGGTAAAGAGTGGAGCTCTTCCCACTAATATTTCTAAAATGATTAGACCCACGGGTTCTATTCGACCCCGTTTGTATGGTTTACCAAAAACCCACAAAACTGGGGTACCATTAAGACCAATATTATCGATGATAGGGTCTTCCCAACACAAGGTAGCCAAATGGCTTGCCACTATTTTGGAACCAGTGTTGAAACACTATAGTTCATTTTGCATTAAAGATTCTTTTTCATTTTCCAACTTTATGCAAAATTATTCAGATACTGATAAATTTATGTGTTCTTTTGACATATCTAGCCTGTTTACCTGTGTGCCCCTTCTTGAAACGATTAATATATGTGCTGATGCCTTATATCGTGGTCAACTCCCCATTCCTCCTATTCCTGAAAATGTTTTCGTGGAGTTGATGAAATTTGCTACGATGTCCGTTGAATTCAGTTTTGACGACATTATGTACAGGCAAATTGATGGTGTATCTATGGGCTCTCCCTTAGGACCAGCATTGGCCAATATTTTTGTTGGTTTCCATGAAGAAGGTCTCCTATCTGGTCCAAATAGACCAGATATCTACTTTCGTTATGTTGACGACACCTTTTGCCTGTTCAACAATGAAACGGAAGCGGACGTTTTTTTTACGTCCCTTAACAATATTCATCCAGCTCTTAAATTCACTATTGATAAGGAAACTAATTCTTCACTGCCATTCCTTGATGTATTAGTTAATAAAGCTTCCTGTGGTTTCTTAACATCAGTATATCGGAAACCTACCTTCACTGGTCTTTATACTCGTTGGGACTCATTTTGTCCCACGAAACAAAAATTTAATCTTATTAAGACCCTTACCCATAGGACCTTAAAGATTTGTTCGAAGACCGAGCTGGATGAAGAAATTAAATTTATTACTAAGACCCTCTGTAACAATGGCTACCCTTTAGACATTGTACAATCTACGATTAAAACAAAAATATTACATTTTTACAAAAGCAAACCAGCTTCTGTAGACAGATGCCCTATTTACCTTCGCCTACCTTGGCTTGGTAATATTAGTGATAGATTCGCCAAACAAATCTCTTTGTCTGTACAACAATGTTATTTTGCTGCGAATACGCGTGTTGTTTTTTCCTCTCGTCCAATCTTAACTTCTATTCGAAAAGATGTCCTTCCCCCACATCATAATAATTCCATTATTTATTTATTTAAATGTAGTTGCTGTATGCACTACGTCGGGATGACGTCACAGAGATTGGACATCCGGGTGAAACAACACGTGCCCACAAAAATTCGCAATGGAAATTATTTACCAACTGATGATTTGAATAATACTTATGGCTCGTCGATAGGTCAACATCTCATAAATAATCGCACCTGTGCCTCGAAATTCAGTGTCGACTTATTCTCCATTCTTAGTAAGTCGCACTCCCCTTATCATCTCAAGATCTTAGAAACAATTTATATTAAGTCCTTGAGACCTTCTCTTTGCAAACAAAGAGAAAATCTCCTCGGGCTTAATGTTGTTTCTATTTGACTGAACTTTTTTTTTTTTTTTTTTTTTTTTACCCCTTTCCCTCGCTATAATTCTCATAGCATCTTTTTATATTTTTTATACATTACCTCGATATTTGGCTCTGTTGAGCGAGGTACGAAACCGGTCAGCTGCCCTTTCATCTTTTTAATTTCTTAAATTCATTATGAATAATAAATATATATATATATACTTTATATATATATATACTTTATATATATATATATACTTTATATATATATATATACTTTATATATATATATATACTTTATATATATATATATACTTTATATATATATATATACTTTATATATATATATATATACTTTATATATATATATATACTTTATATATATATATATCATATATACTTTATATACATATACTTTATATATATATACTTTATATATATATATATCATATATACTTTATATACATATATATATATATACTTTATATATATACATACATATGTATATATATACTTTATATATATACATATATATATATATATACTTTATATATATACATATATATATATATATATATACATATATATATATATATATACTTTATATATATATATATATACTTTATATATATACATATATATATATACTTTATATATATACATATATATATATATATACTTTATATATATATACTTTATATATATACATATATATATATATATACTTTATATATATATATATACTTTATATATATATATATATATATACTTTATATATATATATATATACTTTATATATATATATATATATATATATATACATATATATATACTTTATATATATATATATATACTTTATATATATATATATATATATATATATACATATATATATACTTTTTATATATATATATATATACATATATATATATATACTTTATATATATATATATATATACTTTATATATATATATATATATATATACTTTATATATATATATATATATATACTTTATATATATATATATACTTTATATATATATATATATACTTTATATATATATATATATACTTTATATATATATATATATACTTTATATATATATATATATATATATACTTTATATATATATATATATATATATATATACTTTATATATATATATATACTTTATATATATATATATACTTTATATATATATATATACTTTATATATATATATACTTTATATATATATATACTTTATATATATATATATATACTTTATATATATATATATATACTTTATATACTTTATATATATATATATATACTTTATATATATATATACTTTATATATATATATATACTTTATATATATATATATACTTTATATATATACTAGACCACCCGTGACCCGTTGGGTCAGTTTGTTATATTAGCTATGGAATTCATGTATGTGCGTGACACTTGTGGAGAAAACAAAAAAACTATTTGATGAAATTAAATGTAATTGTTTAAAAAAGAATATAGATAGATTTCTATGCGTCGTTCTGTTTATTATAATTGTTTTTTTTTTTAATTATAGTTACTGAATTATAAGTGGTTGGCCATACTTATAGGTAAATATGCACTGAACAGTTGAGAAAGGAAGGGGGTACAACCGGATGTCTCGCGTACGTAACGAAAACAGAGGGAGTAGGAGTGGTGAAATCTGTGAGAGGAAAAGTGGGAGGTGGTTTCGTCACCGCCGCTATTGATATTAATAATGATTGTTGTTGTTTTGTTTGTTTGTTTTTGTTTTTTAAAAGGGTGGAGCTTTTTTGAAACTGCGACAGACTTTACAAAGTCCTGCCGTTGAATGTTTTTAGCCGTGGAGAAAACAAAAAAACTATTTGATGAAATTAAATGTAATTGTTTTATATTTAAAGCGATATAAACATTTCCAGAATGAAAAATTTCATGCGTTCGTTAATAAAAGGAGTTCAACGGAATTAGAATAACAGATTGGAAGACGATGCTATTTACGCATGCGCAACCGGATGTTGAAAACCGGAAAGCTGAAAGCTGATTGCAAACATACAAGACCCATAGACTTTTAGTAGTATATAGATATATACTTTATATATATATATATACTTTATATATATATATACTTTATATACTTTATATATATATAGTTTATATACTTAATATATATATATATATATATACTTTACAATTTGTGTCTTCTATACACAAATTATCTCTCTCAAAGGACACCGAGTTCTTGGCTTCCTTTGACATTAGTAGTCTGTTTACCAATGTACCTTTGGATGAAACCATTGGTATATGTGCAGATTATCTTTACCGCGGCCCCTTAAAGTCTCCACAGTTTCCTGAACGAACTTTTGTTGAACTGATGGAACTTGCTACTAAATCAGTTTCCTTCAGTTTCAATAATATAATGTATCGGCAAATTGATGGTATATCCATGGGCAGCCATCTTGGTCCATCGTTAGCCAACATTTTCGTTGGATTTTTGGAAAACCAATTATTTTCCAAAGTGACCAAGCCGGCTTTCTACACACGTTACGTTGATGACACTTTTGCTTGTTTTCCCTCTCGGAGTGATGCTGAACAGTTTCTTCTTCTTCTTTGTGACTTGCATCCATCGTTGCAATTCACCATGGAGGTCGAGGATTGTGGTTCCTTACCATTCCTCGATGTTTTAATGTCTAAATCTGGTTTATCATTTGAAACCTGTGTGTATAGAAAACCAACATTTACAGGCCTTTATCTAAATTGGTTTTCCTTCGCCCCAAGAGCAAGAAAAATAAATCTTATTGGTACTCTCACTCATCGAGCTCTTATGATTTGTTCACCAACACGACTCGATGCAGAACTTGGTGAGATTACTAATATTTTTCTTGCCAATGGATATCCCATCAATACTATAAAAGGCACCATTGCACGTAAAGTTGCTTTATTTAATGGTGGTAAATTTATTGGCCCGTCACGTTGCCCTATTTATTTGAAACTCCCTTGGTTGGGTTCTGACGGCCTTGACATTGTTAAAAGGATTTTTTCTTCTACTCAACGTTGTTTTCCGGCAATCATACACGACTCGAACCTTTTTCTCTTCTTTTCGTAAGGATGTTTTGCCAGCCATTCAAAAGAATTCTGTAGTTTATAAATTCATGTGTCAGTGTGGAGCTGACTACGTTGGCAAGACATCCCAAAGATTAGAATTTAGAATATCCCAACACATACCACGTGATATTCGCCTACACAAGGTTTCGAGATCATCCGGGAACTTCCAGGCACAAGTATCAGCCATCGGTAATCACCTCGTTAGTACAAATAGTTGTTCTGACAGGTATTCCGATGGGTGGTTTTCTGTTTTACACAGTGCCAGGTCGAACTACCATCTCAATATTCTTGAGGCGTTAGTCATTAACAACTATCGACCTAGCCTGTGTAGACAAAAGATTTTGAAACATCAGTTGGAGATCTTTAATGATTCAAAGCCACCATAACGTTGAGAGATTTATTTTTATTTTTTTATTTATTTATTTTTTT
>OY744530.1:106074560-106132060 GCA_963556195.1 Sepiola atlantica | reverse complement strand
TATCTATATATATATATACTTGTGTTTATATATATATCTATCTATATATATCTATATATATATATATATATCTATATATATCTATATATATATATATATATCTATATATATCTATATATATATATCTATCTATATCTCTCTCCCTCTCTCTCTATATATATATATATCTATATATATATCTATATATATCTATATATATATATATATATATCTATATATACTTATATATCTATATACTTATATATCTATATATATATACTTATATATCTATATACTTATATATCTCTCTCTATATATATATACTTATGTATCTATATATATATATATACTTATATATCTATATACTTATATATCTATATATATATATATATATACTTATGGGTCTATATATATATACTTATATATCTATATCTATATATATATATATACTTATATATCTATATATATACACTTATTTGGAAAAAAATGTCAAAAAATTGAGATTTTAAGACGAGGGATCAGTCTTGTTCGTCTTTTACCATAGTTCGTTTTTCACAACTTTTTACGTCTTAAAATCACATTTTTTAAAAATTTCTTTCCAAAAACCCTGGAATTCTCTCTCGACATGATAGGTAATTGTAAGCAGAAGAATAATTTTTAAAATTTGAGATGGTTAAAAAGAGGGGGATCAGTCCAAGTTGAATTTACATTGAAAACTGATCCCTTGTCTAAAAATCACAATTAAATAGTAATTATTTCCAAAACCGTCGGAATTCTTTATTGAGATGATAGGTAATCGTACACCGAAAAAGATTTTTTTTTAAATTGAGATGGTCAAAAAGAGGGGGATCAGTCTACGTTGAATTAACATTGGAAACTGATCCCCCCCCCCCCTAAAATGTAAAATATTTGAAAAAAATTCCAAAAACGCCGGAATTCTCTAGCAGCCTGATAGATAAGTATACACCGAAAAAATAAAAGAAAAATGGTCAGTAAAAAGTTGTGAAAAACGGACAGTGGTTAAAGACGAACATGTGCCGGTAATGAATTTGGGGAGCTTGAAAATTTTTAATTTAAGTCCTCTAACCGTTAAAATTTTCAAGCTCCCCAAATTCATTCCCTTATACCTCTCCACACTTCACTCAGTATGACATTTTAGGACCCGCTTTACACCCGGAAACCGTTGCACTAAATAGCCAGTGCTATTTTAATAACACGCTTATGCCTACAGTATTTTTCCCTGCCACGCGGGTTTTTTATTTTTATTCTTATTTTTATTTATTTTTTTATTTTTATTTTTATTTTTATCTTTTAAATTCGCCCGGCCACCATTATTATTATTATGACTATTATTATTAACAGTAGTATTATTCCCTTCTTCGCCACTCTTACACTTTATGCTACGATATGGGGTCGAAAAGTTAGCCGGCGGTGCCGAGCCTTAAAACCAACGGCTACAATGTTTACTACACCGCACCTAGATCCTCCCTTCTCCCCCCTCCCCTCGATGTCTCACCCTGTATCTCTACTTCGTCTTTCCCCTATGCTTCCAGGCTCCCAAACCCCGACCTCTACCCTACAGAAATTCTTACATTTTTTATATATATTACAAAAAAAACAACCCTTTTCTTCTGCTTTATTTTAATTAATAAACATTTTATATACATTAAAAATTTAAGTATTAGAATCTAAATTTGACCCCTCACGCACACATATGTAACCCCCCGCCCCCATTTCACACAAATCACGTCCTACGTGATCTCAGACGTGACCGAATAAGTCCCACCATTCCTGAATATGTTTATCAGCTGACGACAATCGGGATCAACCTCCCGCTTTGAAACCGACGGTACTGATGTTACATTGAATTTCTGTATTTTATAAATAAATATATATATGTATATCTATATGGAAAATAAAAAAGGAAAAAACAAAATTATTTGTAGTCATCAACGTTTCGTCTTTAATTCTAGAATTTATTTGAAGAATCAACATTAGGTCACACTCTTCCGTTCATCTGAAGATTCAAGAAACAATTTACATTAAGTCTTTGCGACTTTCTCTTTGCTTACAAAGAGAAAATCTTCTCGGACTTAATGAAGTTTCTATTTGATTCGCTTTATTTTTTTCCATTTTCCCTCGCTATAATCTCCATAGCATTATTTTGTTCTCTTAATCATAACCTCGATTTAGCTCTGCTGAGCGAGGTTCAAAACCGGTTAGCTAGTCCTTTCAGTCTTTTTATTTTTTAATTCATCATGTTTAAAAATGAATACGAACTTTATATAGCCATAATAAAATTGTGTACCACAAAAAATATTTAAATATATGAAGGGACGACATACTTATCGTTCATGATTAAAAGAAAAATAAAGTCAGCTGATCAGTTTCGCCTTCACTCTACTGAGTTGTATCGAGGGATTTTGAAAAGAAGAAGAAAAAACTGCATATACTTAAAATTACAGAAGTGTTATGTAATATATATATACAAATATAATGAGGGATGCCTTATCCCAAAAAAACATATCTTCTGTTCACAGAGGGAGTGTCTTTTTCAAACGTACATAGATCATCTCTAAGACTTTCAAATTAAATATCAAGTGAGCACGACTCAAGATTGCAAATGTGTCAATGTCAAAATTCCTTGCAAACGTCGGGTTTTTAATCAAATGTTTTGTGATTGACGACCCGTATTTTTTAGAACGTCTGTTGAATCGAATGTTGAAATCTGTTGTCCAATCTCAACATCGTCCTACCTATGTAGTCGGCACTGCAACCACATTTAAAATGATAAATTACATTATTATTATAATGAGAGGGTAGAACGTCTTTTCGAGAGGAAGCCAAAAGAGGCTTTGTAAAAACACAACACGCACGCTCGAAGCAAAATAGCAATTTTAAACTGTTGAGTTAATTTGCTTTGCGAATTTCTCACTTACTATACCTAACCAAGGCAAAAGAATGTAAATTAGATATTTAGCCAGCATATTGGGTTTTATTTCAGAAAAATTTCATATTTTCATTTTGATAACTTACCTAATCACATCAAGAGGGTAGCCATTATTGAAGAAAGTATTAGTAATGGTCCTTATTTATTGGTCAAATTTTGATTGTGAACATATCACAAGGGATCGGTGTATTAATGTCTAGATTAAGTTTAATTTTCGGTTGTTCGGACAAAATTAATTATCGCGAGTACATAATCCTGTGAACATAGGTTTACAGTAAATTAATGTAAGGTATACAATGGAGTTTTCATTACCAAAACATCGAAGAAATCCAAACTGGAATTGCACTCTTCTTCATAAGTATGAGAATGTATTAACCTCGGTTGGATTATTACAGAGGCAAAATGTGTCATCCACATATCGAAAGTAGACTAATGGTTTCATGGGTCAAGATAATTCTTTCTCATAGAAACCCACAATATTCACCATCGCTGGTCACAGGAATGAGCCCATCGAGACACTGTCTATTTGCCTATATATTACATTGTTAACATTTTTAACTCTTGAGTTAATTTGCTTGTCAAATTTCTCACTTACTGTACCCAACCAAGGCAAAAAAATGTACATTAAACCTCCAAAAGTTTAAGACCACATATGTGCAACAATGGAGAGAATCAGTGAGTTCTCTTTCGTGCTGTGATAAAATTCGGTCCTCATAGTATGTTGCAATTATACACAAGTGCAGACGTAAAAAACTGAGGCTTCAATTTAATAATAAGTTGCAACACTTAATATACAAAACATTTGATTGCTCCACAAACTCGGATGTAGGTCAGAACGTCCTAAATCTATCTTCTCAGATGTTGTCTCCGGTTGAGCTTTCAATATTAGATCCCGGATTAGAATTCTGTATTCCACCATTTTGTACTAAACCTGAAGAAGTATTTTCAGAATTAGAAATTCTCAATGCTCAGGCAGTTAGACTTCCACGTGTTTCTGTAGCCAAAGTATTTTACCTTAAGGCCAGATTGAATGACTTTGCTCACAGCTATGCGAGTACACCAGTATCCTATTCACCGTTTAAATGGTAGAAGGAACATTTTTCTGCCATTAAAACTCTACGACAAAATAAGTCTTTAGTAATGAGCAGACCAGACAACGGGTTCTTGTATGGTTTGGTAGTTTTGTTTTACGGCATATCAACCCTTTTTGGGTTATTTAATGCCGAATCTGGTCATTATAGTAAAAGATTTATGCTTCAAGTTCTAAAAATAAAATAAAAAAGGGGAGGGAGAAAGGGAGAGGGGCTGTTGTTTTTGGTTTTGGTTTTGTAGAACATAATTAAGTTTTACAAAAAAAAAAAAAAACGTCAATGTAGGTGAATTTCGTCTCAGGGAGCCACAGGGCAGCCTGATCTGGTATCACCAGGGGTTCTTGTATGAAATCATCAAGATTACATCAGCAACATGATGGCCATCTTGAATCACACTAAACAAATTGTCAAGTTAGGCTCTGTTAGCATCCTTAGAAAAGAAATTAAAAAAACAATTATTTAAATGGATGAAAAGCGGTCTCCTCCCTTCTGATATAACCAGTGAGATTAGACCCTCTATCTGTCCACGTCTATATGGATTCCTCAAAACTCACAAAGAGGATATCCCATTAAGACTTATTCTCTCTATGGTAGGATCATCACAACACAATGTCACAAAATGGGCATTTCCATTCATAGACAGGTCGATGTAAATTTAATCCACAGGGCTGGGAATAGTATATAAGCTATGGACATATCTTGACAAATGCAAGTGTGAGTAAGCACTTAGATGTACATATCTTGACAAATGCAAGTGTGAGTAAGCACTTAGATGTACATATCTTGACAAATGCAAGTGTGAGTAAGCACTTAGATGTACATATCTTGACAAATGCAAGTGTGAGTAAGCACTTAGATGTACATATCTTGACAAATGCAAGTGTGAGTAAGCACTTAGATGTACATATCTTGACAAATGCAAGTGTGAGTAAGCACTTAGATGTACATATCTTGACAAATGCAAGTGTGAGTAAGCACTTAGATGTACATATCTTGACAAATGCAAGTGTGAGTAAGCACTTAGATGTACATATCTTGACAAATGCGAGTGTGAGTAAGCACTTAGATGTACATATCTTGACAAATGCGAGTGTGAGTAAGCACTTAGATGTACATATCTTGACAAATGCGAGTGTGAGTAAGCACTTAGATGTACATATCTTGACAAATGCGAGTGTGAGTAAGCACTTAGATGTACATATCTTGACAAACGCAAGTGTGAGTAAGCACTTAGATGTACATATCTTGACAAATGCAAGTGTGAGTAAGCACTTAGATGTACATATCTTGACAAATGCAAGTGTGAGTAAGCACTTAGATGTACATATCTTGACAAATGCAAGTGTGAGTAAGCACTTAGATGTACATATCTTGACAAATGCAAGTGTGAGTAAGCACTTAGATGTACATATCTTGACAAATGCAAGTGTGAGTAAGCACTTAGATGTACATATCTTGACAAATGCAAGTGTGAGTAAGCACTTAGATGTACATATCTTGACAAATGCAAGTGTGAGTAAGCACTTAGATGTACATATCTTGACAAATGCAAGTGTGAGTAAGCACTTAGATGTACATATCTTGACAAATGCAAGTGTGAGTAAGCACTTAGATGTACATATCTTGACAAATGCAAGTGTGAGTAAGCACTTAGATGTACATATCTTGACAAATGCAAGTGTGAGTAAGCACTTAGATGTACATATCTTGACAAATGCGAGTGTGAGTAAGCACTTAGATGTACATATCTTGACAAATGTGAGTGTGAGTAAGCACTTAGATGTACATATCTTGACAAATGCAAGTGTGAGTAAGCACTTAGATGTACATATCTTGACAAATGCAAGTGTGAGTAAGCACTTAGATGTACATATCTTGACAAATGCAAGTGTGAGTAAGCACTTAGATGTACATATCTTGACAAATGCAAGTGTGAGTAAGCACTTAGATGTACATATCTTGACAAATGCAAGTGTGAGTAAGCACTTAGATGTACATATCTTGACAAATGCAAGTGTGAGTAAGCACTTAGATGTACATATCTTGACAAATGCAAGTGTGAGTAAGCACTTAGATGTACATATCTTGACAAATGCAAGTGTGAGTAAGCACTTAGATGTACATATCTTGACAAATGCAAGTGTGAGTAAGCACTTAGATGTACATATCTTGACAAATGCAAGTGTGAGTAAGCACTTAGATGTACATATCTTGACAAATGCAAGTGTGAGTAAGCACTTAGATGTACATATCTTGACAAATGCGAGTGTGAGTAAGCACTTAGATGTACATATCTTGACAAATGCGAGTGTGAGTAAGCACTTAGATGTACATATCTTGACAAATGCAAGTGTGAGTAAGCACTTAGATGTACATATCTTGACAAATGCAAGTGTGAGTAAGCACTTAGATGTACATATCTTGACAAATGCAAGTGTGAGTAAGCACTTAGATGTACATATCTTGACAAATGCGAGTGTGAGTAAGCACTTAGATGTACATATCTTGACAAACGCAGGTGTGAGTAAGCACTTAGATGTACATATCTTGACAAACGCAAGTGTGAGTAAGCACTTAGATGTACATATCTTGACAAACGCAAGTGTGAGTAAGCACTTAGATGTACATATCTTGACAAATGCAAGTGTGAGTAAGCACTTAGATGTACATATCTTGACAAATGCAAGTGTGAGTAAGCACTTAGATGTACATATCTAGACAAATGCAAGTGTGAGTAAGCACTTAGATGTACATATCTTGACAAATGCAAGTGTGAGTAAGCACTTAGATGTACATATCTTGACAAATGCAAGTGTGAGTAAGCACTTAGATGTACATATCTTGACAAATGCAAGTGTGAGTAAGCACTTAGATGTACATATCTTGACAAATGCAAGTGTGAGTAAGCACTTAGATGTACATATCTTGACAAATGCAAGTGTGAGTAAGCACTTAGATGTACATATCTTGACAAATGCAAGTGTGAGTAAGCACTTAGATGTACATATCTTGACAAATGCAAGTGTGAGTAAGCACTTAGATGTACATATCTTGACAAATGCGAGTGTGAGTAAGCACTTAGATGTACATATCTTGACAAATGCGAGTGTGAGTAAGCACTTAGATGTACATATCTTGACAAATGCAAGTGTGAGTAAGCACTTAGATGTACATATCTTGACAAATGCAAGTGTGAGTAAGCACTTAGATGTACATATCTTGACAAATGCAAGTGTGAGTAAGCACTTAGATGTACATATTTGACAAATGCAAGTGTGAGTAAGCACTTAGATGTACATATCTTGACAAATGCAAGTGTGAGTAAGCACTTAGATGTACATATCTTGACAAATGCAAGTGTGAGTAAGCACTTAGATGTACATATCTTGACAAATGCAAGTGTGAGTAAGCACTTAGATGTACATATCTTGACAAATGCAAGTGTGAGTAAGCACTTAGATGTACATATCTTGACAAATGCAAGTGTGAGTAAGCACTTAGATGTACATATCTTGACAAATGCAAGTGTGAGTAAGCACTTAGATGTACATATCTTGACAAATGCAAGTGTGAGTAAGCACTTAGATGTACATATCTTGACAAATGCAAGTGTGAGTAAGCACTTAGATGTACATATCTTGACAAATGCAAGTGTGAGTAAGCACTTAGATGTACATATCTTGACAAATGCAAGTGTGAGTAAGCACTTAGATGTACATATCTTGACAAATTCAAGTGTGAGTAAGCACTTAGATGTACATATCTTGACAAATGCGAGTGTGAGTAAGCACTTAGATGTACATATCTTGACAAATGCGAGTGTGAGTAAGCACTTAGATGTACATATCTTGACAAACGCGAGTGTGAGTAAGCACTTAGATGTACATATCTTGACAAACGCGAGTGTGAGTAAGCACTTAGATGTACATATCTTGACAAACGCGAGTGTGAGTAAGCACTTAGATGTACATATCTTGACAAACGCAAGTGTGAGTAAGCACTTAGATGTACATATCTTGACAAACGCAAGTGTGAGTAAGCACTTAGATGTACATATCTTGACAAATGCAAGTGTGAGTAAGCACTTAGATGTACATATCTTGACAAATGCAAGTGTGAGTAAGCACTTAGATGTACATATCTTGACAAATGCAAGTGTGAGTAAGCACTTAGATGTACATATCTTGACAAATGCAAGTGTGAGTAAGCACTTAGATGTACATATCTTGACAAATGCAAGTGTGAGTAAGCACTTAGATGTACATATCTTGACAAATGCAAGTGTGAGTAAGCACTTAGATGTACATATCTTGACAAATGCAAGTGTGAGTAAGCACTTAGATGTACATATCTTGACAAATGCAAGTGTGAGTAAGCACTTAGATGTACATATCTTGACAAATGCAAGTGTGAGTAAGCACTTAGATGTACATATCTTGACAAATGCAAGTGTGAGTAAGCACTTAGATGTACATATCTTGACAAATGCAAGTGTGAGTAATCACTTAGATGTACATATCTTGACAAATGCGAGTGTGAGTAATCACTTAGATGTACATATCTTGACAAATGCGAGTGTGAGTAAGCACTTAGATGTACATATCTTGACAAATGCGAGTGTGAGTAAGCACTTAGATGTACATATCTTGACAAATGCAAGTGTGAGTAAGCACTTAGATGTACATATCTTGACAAATGCAAGTGTGAGTAAGCACTTAGATGTACATATCTTGACAAATGCAAGTGTGAGTAAGCACTTAGATGTACATATCTTGACAAACGCAAGTGTGAGTAAGCACTTAGATGTACATATCTTGACAAACGCAAGTGTGAGTAAGCACTTAGATGTACATATCTTGACAAACGCAAGTGTGAGTAAGCACTTAGATGTACATATCTTGACAAACGCAAGTGTGAGTAAGCACTTAGATGTACATATCTTGACAAACGCAAGTGTGAGTAAGCACTTAGATGTACATATCTTGACAAATGCAAGTGTGAGTAAGCACTTAGATGTACATATCTTGACAAATGCAAGTGTGAGTAAGCACTTAGATGTACATATCTTGACAAATGCAAGTGTGAGTAAGCACTTAGATGTACATATCTTGACAAATGCAAGTGTGAGTAAGCACTTAGATGTACATATCTTGACAAATGCAAGTGTGAGTAAGCACTTAGATGTACATATCTTGACAAATGCAAGTGTGAGTAAGCACTTAGATGTACATATCTTGACAAATGCAAGTGTGAGTAAGCACTTAGATGTACATATCTTGACAAATGCAAGTGTGAGTAAGCACTTAGATGTACATATCTTGACAAATGCAAGTGTGAGTAAGCACTTAGATGTACATATCTTGACAAATGCAAGTGTGAGTAAGCACTTAGATGTACATATCTTGACAAATGCAAGTGTGAGTAAGCACTTAGATGTACATATCTTGACAAATGCAAGTGTGAGTAAGCACTTAGATGTACATATCTTGACAAATGCAAGTGTGAGTAAGCACTTAGATGTACATATCTTGACAAATGCAAGTGTGAGTAAGCACTTAGATGTACATATCTTGACAAATGCAAGTGTGAGTAAGCACTTAGATGTACATATCTTGACAAATGCAAGTGTGAGTAAGCACTTAGATGTACATATCTTGACAAATGCAAGTGTGAGTAAGCACTTAGATGTGTATTTTAGAAGCAAACGTTCTATGAAATATTTTAACGCCTGCCATGTTTTTCTTTGCGTTTAAAACCTTGAAAGTTGCAAACAGCTTTCCAAAGATCTTTGTTCATTTAATGGAATATTTCAGATTCTGACGAATTCTTGCACTTTCTTTGAGTTTCTTATCACCATCATCAGGGTGGTTTTACTTGCTGATTATCTGTTCTTTATATCACAGAAAGAATGTGTTTGAAGTACGGAAAAGAAGAGAATGTTTGTTTATGTGTTTTTTTTTGTTTCTTGATTTATTATGTGGTAAGAAAAATGTTAAATTAAACATTCTACACTATGTACTTATAAGTCTAGCAGGTATAACACTGCTTTTTTGTTGACACTGATGTTTGCATATCATTAAATGATTAATTAAGTCCATGGGACTGAGAATAAAGAAAGTATAGCACAAAGTGAAAAATGAAGCTCATACAGGAGGTGAACCTGTCCCTCAGAAAAGGGACCATCAAACGCAGATGTCATCTTAGACTGCTTGACCAATAAGCTGAACAGTGAGAGAAAGCTGAAGTTATACAATTTCAACTTTCTCTAACATGCTGTGTAATATATGATATACTGTCAGAAATAAATTTCAATGTTAAATAACTTATAAGTCTAACACAAGTTTAAATAGTGGGAGAAATAAATAGTGGAAAATTGTGGTTCACTAAGTAAAAGGTAAAGTGGTCGACCATTGTCGAGGGCGACCTGAAGGCTCCCTTTTCATTAACTACTACACTGAGATGTAGGGGAGGATGCCACTTCTTCCCCAGAATTATCCCACTTACTCTTTATGTTCACCTTATAATGCTGATTGTTTAGAAAGGGCGCATCAAGTACCATTTTATAAGTCGTTGGTATAACGACCAAAGATTAAACTCTGCTCTCGCGGCCCATTAGCGAACATTCTTACCATTATGTCGAATGGACCCGTTTATTCCACTACGTGTCATTAAATGAGCATTTAAGAAACTATTGTTTTGATTGGTTGTTAGGTTTTATGACATCAGCATCCTTATTAGGTCATTTTATACTGAAAGCGCAATTATATTTTGTATTCAAATTCGTTCTACATTAATTTGTTTTGTAAAGATATATTTTGTAAATAGTCCCATCCATACACTGTTGATGTCCCCAGATGCTGTAGAGCTTTCTACTCCAAAAGCTTCTTTCCTGCTGGACTCTGGAACTCCCTTCCTGCTTCCTACTTTCCTGACGCTATTGACATACAGAAATTTAAAACCAACGTAAACAGACATCTTGCTGCGCAGCTCTTAATTTAGGTTGAATCCCCCCTTTTTCTTTCTCCGTAGCCCCTTACACCTACAGTGGCAGCCTGCCTTGTTTGGGGTGAACTATGATAAAAATAAAAAAAATTTTAAATACACATATATATATATTTGTTTGAGGTGAACTATGATAAAAATAAAAAAATAGTCTGTAAACTATAGATTGAATCCTGACAAGTACTACCACTCAGTGGAGCAATATGTAGATCTGGGTGTGAAAACTTCCATGTGAGCTTAGTTAAGCAAGAAGATGGAATTTTCGATTAGAAGTCAAACTAGAGTTGAGGTTACATGTCAGTATAGACAGGAAGTCATCAAAACAAGTAGCAGATAAGCTGAGATCTTCTTCTTTTTTCTAGACTGTAAAATAGAGTTAGGGTTAGGCTTTGGGGAGCTGCTCTGATTCCCCTATGAAGAGCGGCTTGAGGGTATTATGTAAGTGTACTGTATACTGGAGCGGGAAAATAAAATCTCCAAAAGCATTGAAAAAACCTCATGTTTTTGTGCTGTCATTTTTTAATAACTATTAAAATCACAAAGAAGAAGAATAAGAAGAGAAAGAATGAACTGCTGCTATGTGTTATCAAATCAACAAGACTCAAGTGATGAGTCGCTGTCTGAGTAATCAGCTAGGATCAAAGAATTGGTCCCCAGTGCTACATCCAGATCAGAATGAATATGTTATCAAAAATATCAGGGATGTGAGTGGGTAATAAAAAAAGATCTGAAATCTAGATGAATTTCCTAACCTAGAAGGTCACAGCCCTCCAGAAAATTCCCAATATGTAGGACCTTCCCCCACCTTCCTCGCATATATAAAATTTAACATAAAATGATCCCTCATTCCAGACTTTTTTTAGGGCAATTAACAAAAAAATGTTTGCCTACGAAAGATAAATGCTGTACGTTTGAAGTTTGGGAGGGGGTGTATGCTAACAAGTTAGTAAAAAGAAAAGTACTTACCTTACCACTAACCCTAGGTCCGAGTGGTAAGGCCCCTAAAAACCTTTCCATAACCCTCCAACTATCCCGAAATTCGAGTGACAAGCCCCGTTAAAAAAGTTCCTTAACTTTACCACTAACCCTAAGTTCGAATGGCAACCCCCACCAAAAATACTCCATTAACTCTTTTAGTTTGAACAAAAAACTCATTAAATCAAAGGACACCGAATTTATTCCCCATAGCAAAAAAAATATGCTTAACTGCCCTAAAATGCTAGAATAGCCTGGAAATGGGAGATCATTTTACGTTAAATTCATATGCGAAATTGATCTCCCACTCTAAATTCTAAAATGATTGTTTCTTTTCTTTCTTCTATCCTCCAAGTTTTTCAGGGTTTTTACTCATAATCACCTAAAAAAAAGTAGAATCTATTTTTTTTCATTTTTTGGGAGGTTTTTAATCTACAATACCTTTGTTTATATACCGAAAGTATCGACTGATATGTTTTAAAAGAAGACAGGAAGTTATTCATTGATGAAACAAAAGTTTTTGTTTTACCTGCCCTACCCATAAATCGTCTGAAGTATGGCAAAAATAAACATTTTAAGAGAGAGGGGAAAGAAGGCAAAGCAAGGCCAGACAACACGTGACAGAGAGAGGAAAGGAAGTGAGAGAAAAAAACAGGAAAAGAGAAAGAAAAAGAGAAAGAAAATCAAACCCAAAAGGCCTAAAGCTAGAGTGATTTGTCCTTTTCTTATTAACAAATAAATCAATAACAAGCAGAATTCGACTTTTTCCTAATTACAAAAAGCAGAATTTTGCTAAAGATTAGAGAACTCACATCCCAGAAATATATACGTTATCTCCCCTTGGTTGAGATGTTAGCCACAAGGGAAAGACACAAAGTCAAGATTAACGTATAAACTTTAAAAAGAAGTACCAGAGGAAGAACATAGAGAGGAGCAGATGGTACCTGTAACTACAGGACGTTTCGTTGTCTCCATGAAAACGCTTCCCTGAATGAATACACACTTAAGTACACTATGTGCAATTTCAGACATTGACAACCATTTGCCTGTTTCAATCACCTTGACACCAAACCGCTAAACTCCATTTTCTTAAGCAACTCTTCTCGTTTTCCAGTTTATGTGTGCATGAATCTTTTTTTGTACTACGTTGTTTGTTAGTTTTTTTTGTTTTTTTTCAACAACCAATGAGGGGGTTGTAGAAATCGAGCAACAAGGTTTGGTGTGGTTGTTTTTTTTTCTACGGCATATCAACCTTTTATAAGTTATTTAATGCTGAATTTGGTCATTTTAATAAAAGTTTTTATGCTTTAAGTTCTTTATATCTTCAAATATTTATTCATGGCATTTGGTTTGGTTGTTTTGTTTTACGGCATAACCCTTTTCGGATTATTCAATGCCGGATCTGGTCATTTTTGTAAAAGTTTTTTATGCATCAATATAATAGCTGTACCCTAACCCTACCCGATGTTGCCCAGGATGTAGTGAGGTCATTTTAGTTTAAAATTTTTATTTGTTTGCAACTTTTTGAACGCAAGGTAGACAACTCTTCTTATATCCTTCAATTTAAAATTAGTTATCCCCCTTGGTGATTTTTATTTGTAGGCCATTATTTAAAAATGTTTCATATTAGCAATCGTCTGGGCCGGACTATTTAATTTAAAAAAATCTTTTTAAATTGTAACTAGGTACACTATTATATTGCCAATAACACGATGCAACAATAACAAATGAAAATTGGCTAGTTCGATTCAAAGTTTGATTTGTTAGCTTAAATGCTACTTAATTCTGACTTTGAAAATCGTACAAAATAACATTTTTGGTTATTTAATACAAAAACACAATGCTTATTGTCAAAGATTAATTGCGTATAATTAGTTAAATAAAAGTCACTATTTTTCTAATAGCTGAGGAGAAAATGGAGGTTTATACTTTTCCAAAATGCTTCTGTGTGTAATTGAACAGAATGGATCCAATAAGGTTTGAAATCAAAATATCCATTGCCACATTTCACACACCCTCAAAGTACCTGGAAACAAAAAAGTGGATGAGAGTCTAATTAAGTGGCTGGTCTCAATAGTGGACTGAGTATTGATTTACTCCTCTCCAGGAGTTAGGCACAAGGCCAGTTTTTATCTTACTCCCACAAGTAAGATGTGACCCAAGGTCGGGTCGGGAAAGTGGGGTTTAAAAATTGCCTGGGCAGCCCCGTCGGCATTCCCCGGTAGGGGCGCCTCAAGCAGTAAGCAATAAACTTACTCCTCCTCAAAGAGGGGAGGCGAAGCCTGGGAGGGTGGACCTCTTAGAACTGCACAGGACAGACCCATAGACCGGCGTAAATCAAGCCCCGAAGGCCAAGACAATACCAGTCTATGGGATGCAGTATCCATCGGAACAGATACTACACTTTGATCTTAGCCCAAAGGCCAAGAACCAAATAGACTGAGTAGAAAGTACCATTCCATGTGACCCTAAACAAAAGCGACCTACCTCTGAATGGGGGAAGAGAAAGCCTAAATCTGGTGCTGCACCCGGGCAGGAATGATATCAGTAGTGGTCTGGTATCCTCTTTAGATTTACTTTTGACGCCTTACTTACAATGTCAGAAAAAGTAGATAGAGACACTTTTAACAGAAACAACATATTGAAAACAATTATGGTTAGTACACAGCGGTGCTTTATTTTGTATTTTTCTTCCTCACATTTTTTGCAATTAAAAACTAGCTGTTCTTACCTAGTGTTGCTCTGGATTAAAAAATGTATTAATATTAAGTAATGGATCCCCGCCTTAAAAAAAGATAAGAAAAAAGAGACAGCAGATGAGGAGAGCCGAGATTGAAAACGGGATCCTAACAATGTTCAGTCTGACGCAGGTTAGTTATTATTAAGAGAGAGAGACAGTGGGTGGCAAGAAAGAAGAGAAATAAAGTGAGTAAAAAGAGAGAGGGTGGAAAAAAACAGATAACAAAGAATGATTATTATCAGGAAATATATATATGTATATATATATATATGAGGGGCGCTGATGAAGAAACCTTTTGGAATCATCTAAAGTATAACACAAAATAAATATTCCAAATCGTTTTAGAAACGATCGTATGCCTAATATTCATTGTTTTAATTCTTGGAACTGATATAAATAATGGACTAATTTTATTTATGTCAACTTATATATATATATATATATATATATTTCGTACAGAAAAATTAGTACAACATTAGTACCGTCGATTTCAAGCTCAGAAGGACTTAACCCTCCGGCTCTCTTCAGCTTATGTTGTCACCTGTTTTAGAAATGTGAAATTTAAATTCTGTCAAACTTTGATTCTTTTGAAAATGACTATGATGTGAAATTTGCAACTTGTGTTAATTATCTTAGATATAAAGTAATATGAATATTTCCCTTATTTCATTAACCATTATAGCTTTCGAATCTAAACATGCATATGTTAATCTGTTCGACTAGCCACTTAGGTCAATTTCTGATGTGTGTTTTCAGAAAATATGTGCTTGTTTCGTTCTCTTTCAGAATTCTTACATTGTTTCTGATTAAGCAGCTATCCTAACACAGCTAGCCACAAAGGAGGTCAGAGAACTTTTTTACTATCATGCTAACATCTACTTCCACAGCCATCCATTTTACTAGGATTGTTCTTAACAGGTTAATTATTTAGGCCTAACACCGTTATTATTTCATATTTTTCTTCTTACACTAAATTTTCAATCTAAATACAGGGTGCTCCATTCAAGTACTCTTTTTTTCTTTCTAGGCTTATTTCAGAATGATGGAATACACGAATAGCAATTTGTATTTTAAAAAAATACAGAGCAGTTTACGAAGTCAATACACTTACATTATTCATACTTTTAACTATTTTTTCCCTATTAGATTTTCTTTCACATTTATTAACATTTCTATTTTTCATCTTTATTTCTCGATTTTCACTCGTTTACACATTAACGTCATGGAACACAGATTCAACTATAAGGGATTGTCGAAATACAATTTTCAAACAGATAATGAACTAAAACATTCAACATGACTACTTTTTTCGATTTCATTCGCTTCGATAATCCTATTTTGTTTGTTTCTTTTTCTTTAAAGATTATATTTTGTGTGAACATATGCTTCACCTACCCAGACGAAACCTGTCATATTTAACAATTAAGTTTTACATGTAATGCACAGCATTCTATCATCATAAACAAATATATTCTGTTTGCATATCAGTTCAGAATACCAGAAAACAGACTCGACTTGCAGCAGACTCACATTCGTTAACAGTAACATGTTGTTTTCCTTTCTTTTTTCACTTCTTTTACAACTTTTTTTCTTCTTTTTTTTTCTTCGACTAAAAGATTCCGAAGATCACAAAATATGCACCTGAAAAAGGTTGGAGGTTGCATCGGCCAGAACGTTGTGACTATAACAATCAAGATGAGAATAGTAGTCCAAGTAATTCAAATAATCTGAAAAAAAAAAATTTTTTTAGCGATAGCTTTTATTGTTTGTTTTTTTAATTTTTACTTTTAACACTCTTTTTTATTACATCGACTTCTAATGTTCCTATTTTTTGCCATATCATCCGCTGAGAATTTATTGCCAACCCGGACCTAAGGATAGTGTTAGATTAGACGAAGTAAAAAAAAAATCAGTCATATTTTACGCAGTTGCTTTTTTTTTTTCAGCAAAATTGATATTTAACGGTCCCGCCAGGTTGACCATTAAACTTTTCCAATAAGTCTGGGTGTCAAGCCCCCCCCCCTAACTGTTTTACATTAACATCGTGTTAGGGTTCACGTTCATGTTGGACAACTACAAGCAACAAATAATTTTACAGTTCAGCGAATAGAATATATAATTTAGTGAAGAAATGCTGAAAATTCTATTAAAATTGGATAATTCTCTGATTTTGATGATTATTAACAAGAAATGAACAAGAAATGTTTATTAAAGAATCATCTCTGAGTGCAATGCTCGGGATCATATTTTAGGGGGGGGGGGCATTACTGCACTCCATGACGAAGACTAAACAGTTGTCAAAATAAACGCCTTATTTTATCAGTGCAAATGGGAACATTACAAACAGGATATGGTGCATAGTGCAGACTGCAAGCTGCCATCCTCCGAAAGCAATGTTTACAATGTTGGGATAATTTCAGAGTTTGTGCGTGTTTCTTGCCTATATGTAACTTCGATAAATACACATCGAATTATTTTTTATTTACTATTGATCAAATATTTATTGAAATCCAAAATAGAATAAGAGAAAACTGAGACGAATTTTAAAAAATTCTATTTTCAAAAAAATCTCTTTAAAACACGTAAAATCGAACGCACAATTTTATTTGTTTTGGCTGCATTTTTGAACACTACTTTCAAGAAACGTTTGATCATCTGTGTGTGTGTATTTCATAATCTGTGTGTGTGTGTGTGTGTGTGTACTTGCTTCTCTACTATACGTAATTCTGATAAATAGACATTTCATTATTTTTTTTATTTACTATTAACTGGATATTTATTGAAATCAAAAAATAAAATAAGGGAAAAGCAAAACAAATTTTTTAAAAATCCTATTTTACAAAAAAGTGTAAGCATACCTATATTTTGAATTATTTTTCTCTACGCTCTCCACCCGGCAATATGCCTCCACCAAGTAAATACAGCTAATAATACTACCAAAGGAGATCATTTAGTAACGTGAGTTAGAATAGTTTACGAAAGAAAAACCTATCAGAATATTGTAATCTTAGTATTAAATGAACTACCCCCCTGCCCCCCCCCCCCCCCGGTGCCGCCGTCCATGGTAATTATATGTTTATTAACAATAGTTTGTCTGTGAAACGATCGTCAAGTTGCACAGAATTGTTTGGGATTTCGATAAGAAAAAATGAATACAGACTTGGTCACTGGAATTTAGAATACCAACGGTTACTTATATATGCTCTGTTGTTAAATGTTAACATTCATCTCGCTTCTACCTTGAATTGTTTTGGTCAATTTAAAAAAAATACATACACAAATATATATATATATATATATATATATATATATGTATATTGTTGGGATTTTTCCCGTTAGAATGAAGGACGAAGACTGTAGTCTGCTGAAAGAAAAGTTGGTGGCATAAAAATGTGAACAGACAAAAACAGAGATAACAAACAACTTGGGTAGATAACGAAAGGGTATTTATATGGTTAAAAAAAGAGAAGGATTAGTATCAAATCGGGTGGAGGAAAAAACAAGAAAGCCAAATAAATATTGACAGAGCAGCCATGAAACAAGCAAAAGCAAAACGAAAAGTTGGCAAAAGTTCACAGAATCACAGGATCTGCATGATTATGAGCAATATTGTAAGAGCAGAAATAAACTGCGAAACTACACCAGAAATCTCAGGATGTCTTTCGAGGAATCACTGGCCTATGAGGCAAAGACAAATCCAAAGGCATTCTGGAAATACACAAAATAAAAGACCACAGTGAAAAGTGCGGTTAGCAATTTAAAAGATTGCAATGGTAACATGCACTCTGACGACGAATCTAAGGCTGACGTCCTGAATGACTTCTTCTGCAGTGTCTTCACACAAGAAAATCTGGAAAACATGGCCACAATTACAGACAAATGCAATGTCGAGCTATCTACCATAGACGTGACAGAGAAAGATATTGAGAAACAATTGAGTAAGCTTAAAGTCAGTAAGTCATCTGGACCAGATGGACTGCACCCAAGAGTCATTAAGGAGATTACCTCCCACATCACTAAACCCCTCTTGACAATCTTTAGTAGGTCTGTAGAATCAAGAGAACTACACAGTCAATGGAAACAAGGTCAGATTACACCTATTTTCAAAAAGGGGGATAGAAATATGCCAGGCAACTACCGATCAGTGAGTTTAACTTCAGTACTGTGCAAAGTATTGGAAAGCATAATAAGGGAGAAGTTAATGACACATTTCGTCAGCAACAACTTATTCTGTGATGAACAACATGGATTTGTTCCAGGTAGATCATGTATGATGCAACTAATAACTTGCCTTGATGAGTGGACCGAAGTGCTGGATCGAGGGGACCCTGTAGACATCGTCTACTTGGACTTCAAAAAAGCCTTCGACACAGTGCCGTACAAGAGGCTGGTGGCCAAAATTGAGAGCTATGGTATTAAAGGCAAAGGTAAGACATGGATAAGCAGCTTCCTACAGAACCGCATCCAACGCGTCTCTGTAAATGGCCACGTATCCAACTGGGCTGATGTCACCAGTGGGATTCCCCAGGGAAGCGTTCTCGGGCCGGTACTTTTTGTTATATTTATCAATGACCTTCCAGATGCTATCGATAGTGTTGTGCGTATTTTTGCTGACGATACAAAAATGTACGACAAGGCTACCACACCAGAAGACACATCATCAATACAAAGGTATATGGACAAATTATCTAAGTGGTCGGAGGAGTGGCAATTACTGTTCAATGCAGGCAAGTGTAGTGTAATGCATTTCGGGCATGGTAACAACAGAGCACCATACACAATGAAGGACAGTAATGGAGAAATAAAAGAACTAAAGGAATCCGAAAACGAAAAAGACCTCGGATTGCACATCGACAATAAACTTTCTTTTCACCAACATGTTGCTGATGCCATCAAAAAAGCGAATCATATTTTAGGACTGATTAGAAGAACGTTTGTTAGTCGTGACAAGATCATCATAAAGAAATGATACACAACCATGGTCAGGCCAATATTGGAATATGGAAACGCCGCAAGAATCCACCAATATGCCGGAGATAACGACAAAATCGAAAGAGTTCAACGAAGAGCAACAAAGTTGTGTTCCTCAATCAAAGACCTGCCATATGAGGAGAGGCTCAAAGAGATGAGATTACCGTCAATGCACTACCGACGTGAAAGAGGTGATATGATAGAAGTGTACAAGATATTAACAGGCATGGTCAACATCAACCAAAAACAACTTCTACCACTCAATACCAATTCCAGGACAAGGGGAAACAACTTCAAACTGTCCAAGAAGCACAGCAGACTCAACACTAGGAAGCATTCGTTTGGACTTCGAGTAGTGAACAACTGGAATGAGCTTCCCAATTCAGTTGTAAATGCAAAAGCCACAATTGACTTTAAAAGCAAACTAGACAAGTACTGGTCCAGTAAGCAATACACTGTTCGATCCGCGCATGCGTCTACTGAAACTATAAGACCAGGCATGGAGCAGGAGTTACAGGCTGAGTAGCCTTTTTTCTGAAGAAAAGTATCAAAGTATCAAATACGGATGTTGAAATCAGAAGAACGGTTCTTAATAAACAAAAGAATGAACCTTGTTCATAAGAAAATAAAGAAGTGTTACTGCGTAACAAAAAGAATGTAAACACTGACTTCGATAACGTATATGGAGAGAATATTTTATTCGCACTCCATTACAGATAATAGGTAAAAAAATAATGGCGGTCTCATCACTTCCGGCCGGAAGCCGCCTCCAGCCTGGGAGAGTGTTCAGGGGGAGATCACTCGCATAGATTAACAAACCTGATTTAACACTCCAATATTTCGCAGAGGACTGCCAACGTTCTATTAGCATTCGTCAAGATTCAAAAGGCATTGAACAAAGTGTAATGTCACATATAAGAAAAATTTATTACAAAATGAAAATTACTTCACCAGTTAAATTTAATAAACAAAAGAAAAATAATCTGCTCCAAAACCGTGCTTCTGTTGTGAACAGCTGAACTGGTACAAAGATTGTTCATATAAAATGAAAAAGTGTTTTACGTGCGATAGCATGGGACAGAAAAGTACACACTGCAGAGTAAAAAATTAAATAAAATAAAAAAATACTTTATTGGAATCGCTAAATGTGGCGAGTGGAAAATATTAGAAAGTTTGTGAAAGTAGGATATTAAATAGGAATATTAAATAGAAATATTATATAGGAATCTTAAATCGGAATATTAAATTGGAATATTATATAGGAATCTTAAATCAGAATATAAAATAAGAACATTAAATAGAAATATTAAATCGGAATATTAAATAGGAATATCAAATAGGAATATAAATTGAAATCTTAAATAGGAATCTTACATAGGAATCTTAAATAGGAATATCAAATAGGAATATCAAATACGAATCTTAAATAGGAATCTTAAATAGGAATATCAAATAGGAATATCAAATAGGAATATCAAATAGGAATATCAAATAGGAATCTTAAATAGGAATCTTAAATAAGAATATTTAATAAGAATATTAAATAAGAATCTTAAATAAGAATATAAAATAAGAATCTTAAATAGGAATCTTAAATAGGAATATTAAATAAGAATCTTAAATAGGAATCTTAAATAAGAATATTAAATAGGAATCTTAAATAAGAATATTAAATAGGAATCTTAAATAGGAATATGAAATAAGAATATGAAATAAGAATATTAAATAAGAATATGAAATAAGAATATTAAATAGGACTATTAAATAAGAATATTGAATAGGAATCTTAAATAGAAATATTATATAGGAATCTTAAATAGAAATATTATATAGGAATCTTAAATAGAAATATTATATAGGAATCTTAAATAGGAATCTTTAATATGAATCTTAAATAAGAATATTAAATAAGAATATTAAATAGGAATCTTAAATAAGAATATGAAATAGGAATATTAAATAAGAATCTTAAATAAGAATATTAAATAGGAATATTAAATAAGAATATCAAATAAGAATATTAAATAAGAATCTTAAATAGGAATATTAAATAAAAATATTAAATAAGAATATTAAATAGGTATATTTAATAGGAATCTTAAATAGGAATCTTAAATAGGAATATGAAATAAGAATATGAAATAAGAAAATTAAATAGGAATATTAAATAGGAATATTAAATAGGAATATTAAATAGGAATATTAAATAGGAATATTAAATAAGAATCTTAAATAAGAATCTTAAATAGGAATCTTTAATAAGAATCTTAAATAAGAATCTTAAATAGGAATATGAAATAAGAATCTTAAATAGGAATATGAAATAAGAATATGAAATAGGAATATTAAATAAGAATATGAAATAGGAATATTAAATAGGAATATTAAATAGGAATATTAAATAAGAATATTAAATAGAAATCTTAAATAAGAATCTTAAATAAGAATCTTAAATAAGAATCTTAAATAAGAATCATAAATAAGAATATTAAATAGGAATATTAAATAGGAATATTAAATAGGAATATGAAATAAGAATATAAAATAAGAATATTAAATAGGAATATTAAATAGGAATATAAAATAGGAATATAAAATAGGAATATTAAATAAGAATATTAAATAAGAATATTAAATAGGAATCTTAAATAGTATTATTAAAATGTAACTTAACTCAGGATCTGATTTGTCGATCATAAATCTTCAAATGTGGAAAAAAATGGGAAAATCGACTTTAATGAGAAATAAGAAAATAGGCAAAAGCCTTACTGGAGAACAAATAAAATTTTAGGGCGAACTTATAACTACAGTTACACTGCTAGAAAAACTTTAAAATTGAAAAGTAACTTTTTGGCACAGATTGGAGGGAAAAGTTTCAATCATGGGATATTCCTATAGATTCTTTCTGACAGAATATGAAAAACCTTAAATGCTGAAGCAGAAAGGCCTAAGAAAGAATTGAAATACATTTTTATGGAAGTTTTTCTGGTGGACTGGGAAAATGTAAAAAAGTAACTGCAAAGTTTGAATTAAAACTGAATATCAACACAGTTTTTAAAACGAACAAAAATGTTCCGTTTTCGTGATTAGATAAAATTGACATGGAATTAGATAGACTCGAAAAAATGAATAGAGCAAATGCGCTTCACCTACGTGAAAAAAAGAGTAAAGAAATTCGTGTGTGTGCAGATTTTTCGATGGGTTTGAAGCAGGCACTAAAAGATTATCACTATCCTCTGCCTAGTTCAGAAGAGATATTCTCAACACTCAACGGAGGAATGTTTTTTCTTCAAAAGTTGACTTAAGTGATGCGTATCTACAAAAACTGGTGAACGAGGAGTGCTCAAAGCTAATGTGTATAAATACCCATAAGGGTTTGTACAACTTTGAAAGATTACTGTTCAGAATATGGGTTGCACTAGCCATATTTCAACAGGTAATGGATGCCTTACATAGCAGACTAGAGTTTGCGACAGCCTACATAGTTGATATTCTAATAACTAGTAAAAGCCGTGAGGAACACAAATCTCATATACATTAACGCACTATTAAAGAAGAAAAAATATTGGATCGTGAAGACAGAATGCCAGGACACATTTGAGAAAATAACAAATATTCTGACTTCTGAATTATTTTGAACACAATAATCCAGATCGCAAAATTGTTGTAGCTACTGATACTAGTTCATACAGCAGTGGAGCTTGCATTTTACACAAAATGGACGACGCTCATGTGTCTTGTACATTATTGCCTGCAGAAAAGTGATTCACAAATCGAGAAGGAAGCATAGGTATTATTTTTGCAGTCACAAAATTTCATTGTTTCGTTCACAGAAGACATTTTTTTATTACAAATCGACCATGAACCACTGTTAACAATTTATGGGTCGACGAAACAGAGTTTACCAACGCATACGGTGAAAAGATTACAGAGATGGGGAACCATCCTCCTAAATAACAAAATGGAGTATCTCTCATCTTCAAAAATCAGTCATGCGGATGGATTGTCTATACTGATACCAAAATATGCTGAACCCCTTGAAGACACAGTGATTGCCTCTCTACAAATTGAAGTTGAGGTGAAAAATACATTGTGTACGGCATTAGAGAGCTACTGGTAACACTCAGAAAAATAAAGGCAAAGACGATGAACGACGATTTTCTGAAGAACATAAAAATGGGGATATAAGAAAAACACTGACAAATTGTGGAAGTATATTCCATCTATGATGGTGTAGTGATGTACACTGATCGAGTCGTTATTCCTGTACTTCTGTAAATACACTCTTGTAAATATACTGCTGTGTTGTCATAATTATTATCGACCCTTCAAGGTCATAACAATGATTAAAATATTTTAAAAAGGGGGAAAAACTGTATTTATTTAAAAAATTTTAAAAACTCAAGTTATATATACAATGGGGGAAGTGTCTTAGAGACTAATCTTAAGACTACGTACAACCCAAGTTTAATTAAGAAATTAATTTCTATCCTTTTTCATTAAAAGTAAAATAAGGTCAACACAAGAAAACGTATCATTTCTACATTCGTGTGTAAGTAATAATGTCTGTCCTTCGTTTATTTTATTTAAAATAAAAAAAGCGAATTTACATCGAGGACATAAAATAAAGAATGCCTTTATCCATAATTTTTTTTGATAAATTAGCACTAACTTTCTCAAAGTTTAAGACTAAATATGTGCAACTATGAAGTGAATCAGTTCGCATTTGTTCGTGCTGTGATAACATTTGTTTGTCACAGTAAATATTGTTGCAATTATTCACAGTCGTACAAAACCGATGCTTAGATTGAATAATAAGTTGCAACACTTAATATACAAAAACAAAGGCGGCTCCACGAACTCTGATGTAAGTCAGAACGTCCTAAATCTATCTTCTCAGAAGCTGTCTCCGGTTGAACTTCCAATACTTGATCACGGATTGGAATTTTGTATTTCACCATCTTGTATTAAACGTGAAGAATTATTTTCAGAATTTGAAATTTGTCTGAGACCAAAGCAAGAGACCTTCAGGCTAGATTGAATGAATTTGCTCACAGTATCCTATTCAAAGTTTAAATGATGGAAGGAACATTTTTCTGTCATTAAAAGTTTACGACAAAATAAGTCTTTAGTAATAACCAGACCGGAGATGTATTTGATCATCAAGATTACATTGACAAAATGATCGCCATCTTGAACAACACACAAATATTTGTCAAGTTGGGCCCCGTCGCCACTCATGATTCAACAGCTTGCTTAGAAATCAAATTAAAAAAAACAATTGGTTAAGTGGATGAAAAGCAGTGTTCGTCCGTCTGATATAGCCAGTGAGATCAGACCCTTTAGATCTATCCGTCCATGTCGGGTTAGGGTTACCCCGAACCAATAAGATGGATATCTCATGAAGATCCATTACTCTATGGTAGGGTCATCACAACATATAGTTGCAAAATTGATATTTGGTATTTTTACAGCCAGTATTAGAATACTGCCTAAAAGATGAATTTTCTTTTAGAAATTACATTCAACATTCTAAGGTTAATAATAAATTCGTTTGTCCCTATGATATTAGTAACCTGTTTACTTGTGTCCCTATTTTAGAAACTATGGACATCTGTGTCGATTTTTTTATATCAAAACCAGTTGTCGCCCCCTTCCATCTCTGAGAGCATGTTTTTCATTAAGCTGATGAAATTTGCCACTACATCCGTCGAATTTACTTTTAACGATGTTTATTTACTCCTCGCGGAGTTAGGCACAAGGCCAGTTTTATCTTACTCCCACAAGTAAGATGTGACCCAAGATCGGGTCGAGCAAGTGGGGTTTAAAAGCCAGCGCTCGAGAGGTGAGCACTCTGGCCATTTAAAAATTGCCTGGGCAGCCCCGTCGGCATTCCCCGGTAGGGGCGCCTCAGACAGTAAGCAATAAACTTACTCCTCCCCAAAGAGGGGAGGCGAAGCCTGGGAGGGTGGACCTCCTAGAACTGCACAGGACAGGCGTGCAGTATCCATCGGAACAGATACTACACTTTGATCTTAGCCAAAAGGCCGAGACTGTGGATTGGCAAATAGATCGTGTCACGATGGGATCAATCCGGGAACAAGCGATGGCGATATTTTTGTCAGTTTCTATGAGAAATAATTATTATCTGGACCGATGAAACTTTTAGTCTACGTTCGCTATGTAGACAACACATTTTGTTTCTGCATTAACACGTATTCCATCCGATATGTATGCATGATCACTGATCCTACAACTACTGCATAATACATATATACGTTATGTATCAATACATATACATCAACATATCTATTCAAATATTAACATGTGTGCGTCTACATATATTAACACGTGTATGTGCGTGTACATATATTAACATATTAACATGTGTGTGTGTGTGTGTGTGTGTGTGTGTACATATATTCAAAACACACATGAACACATTTCGTGTTTATTTGAAGCATTGCACTTATAAATCAAAAGTTGGTGTTAGGGTTTTTATTTGCTTCTTATAACATTTAAAAGAAGAACTTATCCATGTGTATACAGTAAGCACATGCTTCGAGACATTCAGCCATACTCCTACACCAAACAAACACATTTTTAAGATCCATGCTATTTGATAGAGAGAAAGATAGAGAAAGATAAAGAAGGGAAAGAAAGAGCAAAAGGAAGATAGAGAAAGAGAAAAATAGAGAAAGAGAGAGAGCGAGAAAAATAGAAAGGAGAAAGAGAAAGAAAGAGAAAGAGAGTGAAAAATAGAGAAAAAGAAAAAAAGAGATAGAGAAAGCAAGAGAAATAGAGAGCGACAAAAAGAGAAAGATAGAGAAAGAGAGCAAAAAAAAGAGAGATTAGGGGGGGGGGTCTGGTACCACCTGTTGATTGTGTCCAAATATTATTTCACAATGTTTTCATATATTCTAAATTTTGTTTTCATAGTATACATTAAATAAGCGAACCATTTATACTAACACGTCGTATTATCGGCCAAGACCTACTTTTAGGGTCACGTAGTTAGTATCAAAATCATAATCAGTAACTTGTATATGCGTGTATTTGTAACAATGTCTTTAAGTCACGCGCTGGCACGCTAAAGTAACAAAAGCAAATTCAAGTAATTCTTTGATAAAAATGACAAAGGTTCGAGAAACTAACACAAATTTCCTAAAACAGACATTAAGGTAACTTCTATAGATCTCCATGGAATTAATTTTAACAAACCACTGTCGGTTCAGTTCATTCAGAGTTATCTCCTGCAATGTACAATTAAACCCAATCAAAAGACGATACCCCGCCCCAGACTATTTTGACCTAGGGGACTGGAAAAGAGACGGCCATCAGTCAGACAGTGAACAGTAAACAGAGTGCAACGTCGGTCAGATAGCTCCTTTAATCCGTGGACATATATCATCAAGACCAGAAATAAACAACTATTGCATTGGCGACAAGGATGAGGTCAAATAATATTCATTGGACTATCAACATAAACATTTTAACCCATCATCTGCGGAGAGCACGTATGGACTACTGACAGTGGCCGCCATTCCAATATACCCTCAATTCATAAAGATCAGAAATAAATAAATATTACATCTCCATTGAACTATCTGTCCTATATTATCTCTCATTTCATCTCTCCCTTGGCCTAGATGATCGTTGGGGCACCAAAGATGACCTGTCAACCAGTTTTGTCCAGCCCTTCCGATTTTCTGCCTTCCTGAGCGTGTTACCCAGCACCAGCCCTGTCCACTTTCAGATGTTGTCCTCCCACCCTTTTTTTGTCTGCTCCCCTTCTTCCTCCCTGTACTTGCAGGATAGTTTTTGTGAGACCTGATGACCATGTGACATGGTTGTACCACTTTATTTTCCTCTCTTTCACAGTGGTCAGTAGATCTTCATATTGTCCAACTGCCTGTCTGAGACTGTTCTTCGCTCCCTCATTTGTAATGTGGTCTTTGTATGAGATGTTGAGGATCTTTTGTAAGCATCTCATCTCTGTGACCTGCATCTTTCTCTCTACGTCTGCGGTTAGGGTCCACGACTCACATGTGTACTATATTATACTAGCAACCAAAGAATGAACTCTTCAAGAAAGACTTGCACTATGCACATGCCAGATTTAAAATAGAGGTTTGTCTGCTATTTTGGTTGTGAGCTTTTGTTGGGTGGACGTGTTCCACTTCATCTTTACGTGTTTGCATGGTTTTCACACCACTGACGTTGATGACATGCCATCAGATCCTGCTTCGGGGCAGTTTAGATAAGACTCCCAGACAGCTAACCATTTCGACATGGTCCTTTTCTACTGGCTGTAGAATTTGTATCGAGAATAGTTCCATTCCTAGACAATAACAAAGTTGTGTTTACAAAGCTCATGCGTTCATATAATGTGTAGACCCTGGCAATATCTGTTTATTTCAATTGTGTCTCGGGACTTTTAACATGAACTTTTTCATTATTATCATGTCTATGATTTTCACATCTTTTATGTATCCTGTTTTATCATGTTTCACCTACGTTTGTCTTTGACAAACTTTCTCTGTGATGCATGTATTATTGTTACCGTTTCTCCATCACTGTTTTTGTTACATCTATAATCCGACCTTGTGTTGTACATAACACCACATATTCAACATGGTTGCACTTGTGTCGGAAAATACAAACAATTCTATCCAGAATTATGGTGAAAATTCAACGGTCCCTAATTTATCCAACTGTCTTCCTTCTAAATCCACCCATACTTATTTCTCCCTTCTCAAATAAATATTTATTTAAAACGGAACTGACAAGTAAAAGTGACAAAGTGATGTGGACGCTATACAGTTTTGTTTCTTTAAAAAGAAAACATTCACTATTTTATTTATTAAAATAATATTTTGAAAACAAAAATAAAAGAACTCAGAAAAATAGCGATATTATTTGCGTGACAAGAACATAGTAATAAATAAAAATACTTGTTTAAAAAATATTTATTTAAAAATCCCTTCTTCATAACGCCCCTAAAATCAATTTTTAATCGACTTTATTTCATAGTTATCGAATTTTTCTACCCTGTTAAAATTAGCAAATCTTCAGTTTCAGAATTTTCTGTCACTGAATTTTCCTAAATTCATATTTTCAAAAGAAATTACTGTGTCTAAAAGTGAAATAAAATAGTAAATTAATTTATTTCTAAGAGCTGTGATCATGATAATAGGCAGGCGAGCGCAGCTGCTGTGATCATGATAATAGGCAGGCGAGCGCAGCTGCTGTGATCATGATAATAGGCAGGCGAGCGCAGCTGCTGTGATCATGATAATAGGCAGGCGAGCGCAGCTGCTGTAATCATGATAATAGGCAGTCGAGCGCAGCTGCTGTGATCATGATAATAGGCAGGCGAGTTCAGCTGCTGTGCTGAAGAGCGTTGTAGTAGGAAGGGTTGGATCTGCCGCCGCTGCTGCTGTTGACTGTCATTGTCGTAGTGAATCAGTTTCGTCAAGCAACTATTCTGTGGGTAAAGGTAACTGCTGAATCGCTTTCTTTTCTGACGGCAATGGTGGGGCACAATCCCCAAGTGTCTCAAGAGAAGAAACGCAACCTTTATATATGGCCAGGTCGGCTGCTGCTGATGACAACGCTTTGATGAGATCTGATGAGTTAGCGGAGGAATATCGATGTGCACAGAAATAATGAAATTGTATTGATTTCTGCCACACGAGCCGAGCTGTTCAAAGATCAAACATCCGGTTCTGTTAGGAATCCCGAGTCATAAACGGAGGGGGAGGGAGGCACGACCATCTTAAAATTGCTAATCGTTAAACGTTTGTGTTATTGGACTTATTTAAAACCTCATGAATAACTTCAGATTTAATTTCGTAAATTAGGTTTTTTACATTTCCGTTGTATTTTATGCTGTTGCATTTTCTTTTTACTCCAATAAATATTCGGTTATGAGTAAATAAATAAAAAAATATTAATTCAATTCTCGTAGTAGCAAGAAAACACACACACACGAAGATGTGTTACAATTTTATTAATATATAAATTATCTGAACAATCTTTACGAACGGAAGGGGGGAATCTTTGAAAAGACAGAAAACCTCAAATTGATCTGTGTCCATGACTTGATTTATGTAATGAGCAAACTAACAATTTACCTATGAACTAATGGCAAAATTTACCAAGGCACAAGCACAAGGAATACATAATGTCCATTTACATGCATTATTCTTCTTTTGTTTGGAAAAGTAGGATTTCTCTTTTTGTTTAACAGTAGTTGTAAAGAATGTTTTTGTTTTTTTAATTAGTTTAAAAAAACTTTTCGTTTTTTTTTTTACATTGAAGGGGTTGGCTGTTGGGTGCTGGTTCGTCATACAGCGATGCCATTTTAACTGCTGTGTCAGTTACATTACTTCCGCCCTCCCAAAACCTTTGCATAAATTCATTAGTCCATGTGGAAATACCAATCTCTCGGTGCACTGTGCGAATATCTACTCTGTAACAAAAAGTGAAAGAATGCTTTACCACTGAGTTCAAACGGGACACCGAATTAGGCTTTCTGTTCTTTTTATCAACCGCAGTTCAACACGCACGTGAACAACCAAACGTCTCGTCAAAAATCTAATTCCCTTTTCTTTTCCTCTTTCTTATCTTTTTTTTTCAACACACAACGTCAACCTTTCTCCACAAAGTCCCCGGAGCAATTTACCATGGTTATTAAAAAAAAACTCTCAGAGTTCAGCTCAAACTTTCTTCTTTAATATTAAAAAAATAAAATTAACATAATGCTCTTTAGCACCAAATAGTGTTGGCACCAGGTATTCCAAAGAAAATAACCATTTAAGTACCGATAAGTTTCGACATTATTTATCCTTAGAGAATCAGTGTTTCCATGAGATATAGCTGTGAAACGGTGAAAACAAGTTTAGGAGAAATTATCTGCAGTAAACCTTTTCATGATATCGAGAGAACTTTGAATTCGTTTTTAAAATAGGAAATACATTTAGAATCATCATCAGATTCGGTTTAACATCTAATTCACATGCTGGCATGTGTTGGACGGCTTTTAGAAATTGACTTTCAAACTAACCTATCTCTGGCTAGATCTTTATTTATTCCTCTTTCTCTCAAATCAATCCTTATCACTTCCTCACATATCTTCATTGGCCTTCCCCTGTAAATTGAACCTGCTACCCGAACGGTTCTACATCCACTAACTTAAGAATTCCTATCAATTCTTTCAATGTGACCAGACCATCGAAGTCTCCTGTTCTGCACAGATTTAATCTTCCTCTGATGTCATCAAATCTAAGCCTTTCTTTAAGACTCACATTAAACATCTATCGTATCATTCTCATAGAATTTCTCTCCATGCAACGCATGTCCTCAACTCTCACTGGCTAGATTTCACTTTTATACATCATCACACTGTGTACACATGCCTGATAGACTCTTTCATTGGTCGACAGTGGTAACACTCTGCTGGTTAGTAATGGCAGAAGTTCCCTCAACTTACTGCATCCACTCCTAACTCTTGTAATCACACTCGAACCTGCTCAACCCTGTTGATAAACTTTCTCTACATCTGAGTTCTCATCCATATCCATTGTCTTACACTTCTTGCACGCAATCTGGTTGAAGTTGTAAACAATTTCAAATCAAATGAATCCACCAAAGTCGGCAGAGGGGTGATAATAGTCTAGAGAGCAGATTACTTTTAGTTTTATAATTCATTTTCTTTTTTAAAACATGTTTAGTAGAACAATAGAAGAAAAAGTACTTTAACATCGGCCCAACAAGTCAAAACATGGGGACACATCTTTTTTAACACAATCGCAGACTCAAATGAACTCATTTTAATTAAAACATGAAAAAAGTAAAACAAAAATGAAAACTACTTTCCTCCACTTCACCAAACCCCGACCATTTCACCTTCAGTCTGATTTCTGGCTCACAAAAAGGAAGAAGAAAAAAAAACGAAAAACTTAAAAGGACATTCTCCTTTCAAGAATTAATCAGAAACACGTGTCGTTAATATTTGTGGGGAGAGCAGATATTATTATTGTATTGTTATTTGTTACTTAGAATCAAAACCATTACCAAAAGAATTGGCTTTGAAACAAGTCTCGATTTTCTAGCGGTAAAAATAATTTAAATCAATATTTACTAATGAGTTGTCCACAGAGTGATCGACTTCGAAATCTAGTGTGAGATGCCTTTTCCTCATCCCTAAAGCCCTTTTCTCACAAAACTGATTCTTTTTTTTAACTTAGTTCACCTCAAACAAGGCAAGTTGCCACTGTAGACGTAAGGGGCTACTGAGAATCTGGTTAGTCTTTCTCTACTCTATCGTTATTTTCATGGTAGGTGCTCGACTGAGCTCAAAACTATGGTCGTCCCTCCCTGTAAAACATTTCCAGCAAAAACCGTCTAGCTACAACCACTGTTAATAATTTTCTTTTGTTCCTTTGTGAACCTAAAACTAAACGGAACTTCCATGAACAAAGTTTATTTCCAAGAACTTCTCGTCTTTGGAACACAATACCACAGGGCTGTTTCCAAGCTAATTACAACATGCTCATTTTCAAGTCCAATGATAATAAATTCTTGTTGAGGCGTACCCTTAAATAAATTCTTGTCGAGGCGTACCCTTAAATAAATTCTTGTCGAGGCGTACCCTTAAATAAATTCTTGTCGAGGCGTACCCTTAAATAAATTCTTGTCGAGGCGTACCCTTAAATAAATTCTTGTCGAGGCGTACCCTTAAATAAATTCTTGTCGAGGCGTACCCTTAAATAAATTCTTGTCGAGGCGTACCCTTAAATAAATTCTTGTCGAGGCGTACCCTTAAATAAATTCTTGTCGAGGCGTACCCTTAAATAAATTCTTGTCGAGGCGTACCCTTAAATAATCAAATTCCATTCATCGCCTCCAATCCCCTCATAGTATTGTTCATCATCCAACCGACAATCTCATTAAAACTCATCCTCCAGTGGCCTTTGGGCCTTAATAAGCAGTGACTCATTCGTATAAAAAACTAAATATTTCGCAGTGTATTGATTGAAGCAACTAGCTGGCATTACTGGCTCGCTTTGCAAAGTTCACTACTTGAAATCCTTGAAACATTAATTTAAAATAACAAACATTTCATTCATAACTTTGTTGAAACACGAAACAAAATTTTTCTCATTTATTTATATAGATAAACATTAACGTTTTGGTAATTTCCATACAAATGTATTTATCTTTTAAATGTGACCGTAAAGAAAGAAAAAGAAAGAATAAATCAATCTGCCTTTTCACTTGCAATTTAGAAATAGATCGCAACTTGTTGAAAATCAAGTCAGGCAGTCCCCCTAAAAAAAAAGGGAACATTTGAACAGAAATGCTAAATATTTGTCCAGGATATAAAACAATATTATGAAACAGAACTATTTATTTTATTAAAATCAAAACAATCATTGAATAAAAAGATAATAACAAATAATAGTTAATTAATAAGATGTTCTTTTTGAAATCAATATGCAAATTAGTTAACCGTGCCACTGATATCTCAGATACATAAGCAGTCTAAAAAAGATAGTGCGCTTATTGTGTAACGTTGAATGAACTTGAAATATGGAGTTTTGCTTTTAATGTTACTGCAAGAAATAAGCCGACTGTTTGCATTTATTCATTCAGATCAAGAGTTTAGTGCACGACCAGACATAAATATTCCACATCGAAAATACTTGAAACACGTTGGATTATTTGGACTACAACTCTTATCTTGTTTGTGATTTTTCACAATGTTTCGGCTGATGTAACCTTCGACTTCTTCAAATTAACATTTTCGAACTGAATCCTTAAGTTAATCCACGGGAGTAGATTGTTCACATTTCATTAACCATTACTGGTCAGAATTATGTTATTCTTAATTATTATAACCTAGTAGTAAGCAGTTCACCTCCATGGATCCCTGGTACCACAGATAAAGGCATTGATTAACAATCAGTTCAAAATGATGCTCTTCTGTTTTGAAGGGCTTTTACAAGTCTTCTGGATACACCCTATCCTATTCCTTGGCCTTTTGGCTGAGATCAAAGTGTAGTAAATACACCTAAACTGGAGTAAATACACCTAAACTATTACAACCACTTTTGAAACATTTGAATATAAATAATAGTAATAGTAGCAACTTTTGATAAAATAAAGCTAATTTTGTGATGTCATCCATTTTCAAGTAAATATATATATTTCTTTCTTAATAGTAATCATTAATCATCCATTTTTAATCCGATTATCTCTTTGACCTACTCTTTCTTTTGGCTAAGATCAAGTGTAGTATCTGTTCCGATGGATACTGCACCCCATAGACTGGTATTGTCTTGGCCTTCGGGGCTTGATTTACGCCGGTCTATGGGTCTGTCCTGTGCAGTTCTAGGAGGTACACCCTCCCAGGCTTTGCCTCCCCTCTTTGGGGTGGAGTAAGTTTATTGCTTACTTTCTGAGGCGCCCCTACCGGGGAATGCCGACGGGGCTGCCCAGGCAATTTTTAAACCCCACTTTCCCGACCTTGGGTCACATCTTACTTGTGGGAGTAAGATAAAAACTGGCCTTGTGCCTAACTCCTGGAGAGGAGTAAATCAATAACCTATTCCTTGTTATGACAGCGAGTTATTGAAGTATATAATTCCTTAGAAAAATCTGAGTCGCTGTGTCTATAATTTTCGGTAATTAAATCCAAAACATTGTGTTTTTATTATTTATTTCTGCAGCAAAATTAAATCAAATTCTGCGTTCATCTATTTCGATTGGGGTTAGTATATCACCAAGTTATGATGTCATAAATTAACCACAACATAAACGGGTCTTAATTTTGCCACACGAATAAAATATGAAAAAAAACAAAAAAAAATCTTTAATTTAATTGCCTCAAATTATAACTCGGATTTTACTAAGTCTGTGTAAAAGGAATCATTATTGCAACTCATGATTATGAATGCAGACTATCAAGGAGGCACCACAAATCTCTGTCGTCAAATGGCCTTCAGATAAGATAAGGAACCATCTAATTAGCCGTCATTTTAGAAATATGCTGCGTTGATTCGGCTGAATAACTGAATTATCAAATGGAAAAGGATTTAATATGAGAAACTAGCCGTACCTATCTGGCGTTGCCCGGGATGCATTGGAGTCATTTTAGATTTTAATTTGTTATTTTTATTATACTCTTCAATTTAAATGAGCTATCTACCTTGCTTATTTTTATTTCTAGGTGCTTATTTAAAAATGTTTCCTATTAGCAATCATTTAGGTCAGACTAAGTAATTTTTTGAAAAGTGGCAATAACACGGTACAACAATAATAAATAAAAATTGGTTAGTCAGAAACATTTTAACTGCTTCCTACTGCAGTAAAATGTGGCACAAGGCCAAGAGGAGGACAACCAGCTCCCCCGAGGAGGTACTCTGGGCAGGTACAAAAATAGCCAAGAATGAACTCCTCAGCATTCAGGGTGCATCAAGCAACTAGCAATAAACAGAGCCCGTTTCTGAAAGAGGGGCTACTCCTCGGAGGTTGTACCTCCTGAGACCAAGCCAATTCATACCTTATTTCAACAAAGCCTCTAGGTTGCCAGAATGATGACAAGGTGAACAACTGGCTGATATAATTAGATATTGGTGGGTACATCAGCTAGTGTTTATTTGTTTGAAACATATTCAAGAGGAGAAATTAACAACAATAAGTCATAAACAGGATGTATTATAGACAAATGAGTCAGTAAGATTCAGGTAAATCGGTGCTACATAGGAAACAAGCTTCACAGAGTGATGTCAGATAGAAGATTTGAGAACATGGAGTTCTGGAAGTCCAAATGAAAAATCATGGGCGAGCAGACGTATTGTTTGAGATGTTGTAACGAGCATTAAGATTAATGAAGCGATGCATTTCTAGTATTCTTTTCTGTCTTTCTCATTTTTAGGTGTGTTCACGCATATCTATATGATATTGGTCTGTTACACTTAAGTTTGATTAAATAGCTTTTTCATCAACCTGTCAAGCTTAAATTTGACTCTCATGCTAAAGTTTGAAATGAATTTTCATTGCTAAATGCTCAGTTGAATTGATGCGTCCTAAGTATTTTAATTGTCTTTTTTTTTAATTGTCTTCTAAAAGTTTTTTTTAATTGTCTTCTAAAAAAGTGTTTTTAATTATCTTCTAAAAAAGTTTTTTTAATTGTCTTCTAAAGAAGTTTTTTTAATTGTCTTCTAAAGAGTGTTATTTAATTGTCTTCCAAAAAAGTGTTTTTAATTGTCTTCTAAAAAAGTGTTTTTAATTGTCTTCTAAAAAAGGTTTTTTAATTGTCTTCTAAAAAAGTGTTTTTAATTGTCTTCTAAAAAAGGTTTTTTAATTGTCTTCTAAAAAAGTGTTTTTAATTGTCTTCTAAAAAAGTGTTTTTAATTGTCTTCTAAAAAAGTGTTTTTAATTGTCTTCTAAAAAAGTTTTTTTAATTGTCTTCTAAAGAGTGTTATTTAATTGTCTTCCAAAAAGTGTTTTTAATTGTCTTCTAAAAAAGTATTTTTAATTGTCTTCTAAAAAAGTGTTTTTAATTGTCTTCTAAAGAGTGTTATTTAATTGTCTTCCAAAAAAGTATTTTTAATTGTCTTCTAAAAAAGTATTTTTAATTGTCTTCTGAAAAAGTTTTTTTAATTGTCTTCTAAAAAAGTTTTTTTAATTGTCTTCTAAAGAGTGTTATTTAATTGTCTTCCAAAAAGTGTTTTTAATTGTCTTCTAAAAAAGTGTTTTTAATTGTCTTCTAAAAAAGTGTTTTTAATTGTCTTCTAAAAAAGTGTTTTTAATTGTCTTCTAAAAAAGTGTTTTTAATTGTCTTCTAAAAAAGTGTTTTTAATTGTCTTCCAAAAAAGTGTTTTTAATTGTCTTCTAAAAAAGTGTTTTTAATTGTCTTCTAAAAAAGTGTTTTTAATTGTCTTCCAAAAAAGTGTTTTTAATTGTCTTCTAAAAAAGTGTTTTTAATTGTCTTCTAAAAAAGTGTTTTTAATTGTCTTCTAAAAAAGTGTTTTTAATTGTCTTCTAAAAAAGTGTTTTTAATTGTCTTCTAAAAAAGTGTTTTTAATTGTCTTCCAAAAAAGTGTTTTTAATTGTCTTCCAAAAAAGTGTTTTTAATTGTCTTCTAAAAAAGTGTTTTTAATTGTCTTCCAAAAAAGTGTTTTTAATTGTCTTCTAAAAAAGTGTTTTTAATTGTCTTCTAAAAAAGTGTTTTTAATTGTCTTCTAAAAAAGTGTTTTTAATTGTCTTCTAAAAAAGTGTTTTTAATTGTCTTCTAAAAAAGTGTTTTTAATTGTCTTCTAAAAAAGTGTTTTTAATTGTCTTCTAAAAAAGTGTTTTTAATTGTCTTCTAAAAAAGTGTTTTTAATTGTCTTCTAAAAAAGTGTTTTTAATTGTCTTCTAAAAAATTTTTTTTAATTGTCTTCCAAAAAAGTGTTTTTAATTGTCTTCTAAAAAATACACCTTCAAACTGAATGCCTTTAACTCTATGGCCGACAGGCATACCAACAGCAGCTGCTTCTCATCGGCATGATTTCCTCTGTAAACCTCACTATTTCTTGTGCCGGCTGTCTTCCCAACAGACCCTCATCACTCCTTTTCTTTTTAATAAACAAAGATATCTGGCATGCATGTGAACCGAACTCATTTGATCAGACTATCAGCAGAGCAGTCAGGACTTAAAAGAGACGTTACTTCTATTGTTAGAGACAGTTTGGGAGGAGAGAGATGAAGTTTCAAAGAACACTTGTTTCCTGTGAAGTCGCCCTGTGATTACATGAAAAGAGTTAGCAAATGATCTAGGAAAAAAGGCAAACAAGTATTTCATATCTTTACAAACACATTCGCTAGGAAGCAATATACATAAAGGGTGACTCCGCCCCTCCTCCCCTCCTCCCCTCCTCACCTCCTCCCCTCCCCAAATGCCACCCATGGAAACATTAATGAAATGTACAATCCTTTCTGCAATCCAACCATATTTGGTACAAATAAACTTCATCTATACCGTACTGTCCACAAAGTTTCAGTCATGAATATCCAACAGTCTTTATTTCATGACCATTAAATTATATGCGGAGATACTTTGATGATTGTCTCATCAGTAGGAAGTGTGATCTTCACTGGGCTTTACACTCATCAGACCTTAACCTACCCTCACCTTTTTATCCGTGGGGTATTATCAAACTTAATGTCTATCAAAACAGACTATTCATCACAGCTAAAACAAGCCGCGCATGTGTGGTCCCCCTCTGTATGTGACTCGATGTGGCGAGTGTAAAATGCAATAAATTTGGGCAATTTGGGGCATTTTTGACCCCCCCCCCCCTTTGAGCCCCTGGGGGCGAGAACCAGAATTTTTCTGAGGTCAAGGATGCTCATTTTATATCCAGAACAATTGCCTCTACATTTTGGCCAAGTTTCAGAAAAATTAAATGTATATACTTTATATATAAACACTTATTATAATTGTAGTAAAGCTCTATCTGAAAGGATATCTATCGCTTTGAATGCGCAAGATCTGCTATCTTGAATGGGATTCTGATTCAAACAAGATCTGCTATCTTGAATGGGATTCTGATTCAAACAAGATCTGCTATCTTGAATGGGATTCTGATTCAAACAAATATCCCAACCCAAATATTATCATTAAATCTTTCAGACGTCTGTGCAATATTACGTTTGAAGCTGTTTTGTTTAACTCTTAAATTTATAAGTAATAGCTGTACATATACGGCATTGTCTGGTTGGATACATATTAGTGGGTGTCTGAAGAATTAGTTTAAGTCACATTTCATTTGTGTTTTTAATGAGTATTCGATTGACTTTTAACATTCTTTTAGATTATAACATGATTTATGATGGTCTTGTTACACTCACTGCACATATACGGTTTCCTTTCTTTTTTCGTGTAAGTGTTACCCAATCAATAGAAAAAAATGAATCAATATGTATTTATCAAAGTTACGTATAGGTGAGAAACACAGACACACGAGTTAAAAACAGAAAAAAAAGTCATGTAAGAAAGAGTTAAAATAATGTTATTATATGAATTTCGTCTTTCTCATGGAGGAAAATAATAGCTAACATTTATTGTTGAGTGTGAATTGACGGAACAGGACGAACGTATTATTTACCAAAAATGTTCAGAAAAGATTAAACTTTTAATAAATGTATTTGGTGTGTTTCGCTCTTATTGGGATTAGTCTTGTTTAAGAAAATATTTATACGAAGAAAGAACAAAGACACTGAAAGAAAACAAAAAGCATTTTAAATGTGAATAGGAGTCACTGGCCATGATGTTGTACTGAACATAAGGTAACGAATTAATCAAATTTGAATTCAATCTTTTATTTCTGTACTCCAACATTAAACCGCTTGTATAAAACAGGGATGTGAGTAGCCAGTGACAAATAAGCTGAAATTGCGATGAAATTTCCAACCTCACAGCTTCTGTGTATGTCTGTGTGTGTGTGAAGAGGGCAGCACAAAAAACGTTTTTTCCTTAAACAATTCCAATATTACTTAAGAAAGTCAAAATTAAGAGAAAGACACAGAGTGCACATGTGGGGGAAGGAGACAGGAAGAGATTCTTTGATGAAACAAAAGTCAGCTAACCTTCCTACCCCATCATGAATCGTTTGTAATCTTAGCCTTCACGGCATAATTAAGATTTTCAGTTTTCAGAGAGAACTGTCATGAGAACGGAAAAGGAAGGCAAGCTGAGACAAAAAGAGGAAGAGATAAACATAGGAAAATAGCAAAAAAGATAAAGCGAGAGAGAGAGGAAGAAAGAAAGAGAGAATGAATGAAAGAGAAATAAAATCCAGTCAAATAGCAAGGAAAAAATAAAGAGATATTGCTCTATTCCTTTAGTTTTATTATTTACTAGCTGAAGCAACGACTTTCAGTAGAAAGTAATTTTGAAAGAGACTGGTGTCGGCAAAAATCGTTGAGATTGATGACAGTAAATTATTTCATTGCAAATACCATCGACAGCAATTGGGTTTTGAAGCCATCAAGAGTTTCTGATCGATGTTGTTTAATAGACGTAGCAGATCGAAAAAGACTCTTTTGCCAATAATCCAACAGTTGATTTTATCAAAGACAAGAGTAATTAGTAATGGTTGACGTAACCATCTCTGACATCTCTGACATTTCTGACATCTAAATTTCTGACATTTCTGATATTTCTAACATTTCTAACATCTCTGACATTTCTGACATTTCTAACATCTCTGACATTTCTGACATCTAAATTTCTAACATCTCTGACATTTCTGACATTTCTAACATTTCTGACATCTCTGACATTTCTGACATCTCTGACATTTCTGACATCTCTGACATAGCTGATGGTATTTACAGTCATGATACAGTTCGCAGAAATCACCGTTTACTTATTAACAAAATAAGTTGATTTTGACAAAAAGGTGGAGAACTCAACTCGATGGGAGGCTCTAGCAATTTAAACAGAAATCCACCTTTTCTGGATTAAAAAGAGCGGAATTCTGCTAAAAAGTAGGAAACTTACATTTCTGATACAAGCAGAAAAATAATTTATGGAAAAATAGAATAATTAATCCTTTACTATTTTTATTTTAGCAAAAAGACACCGAATATTATGCACATTGTTTTATTTCATCATTGTTATATTTCACCAGCCGCGACATCATACTAAATTCTTGGTAAAAGATTTACAGAATTAGTATTCCATTCTATCTATAATTTCTGTAATCTCATGTTTACCAAACAGGAAATAATAGCGAATTAAGCAATGCGTGGTTGTAGTGGTTTAACTATTTAATTCTAGTCAATAGACAATGAAGCTTTTTTTATATTTTTTTTTTCCGGTGTCGAAATTGTATAAAACCCATTAATACAATTTGTGTTCTGTTCTTTTAGTTTTGTGCTCCCATATTTGAACTTTACACTTGTTATATTTTGTCATGTAATGAAATATAGGAAGCATTGTAGTTTCGATACTACAGAAAGTCAGTGACCATGGCATCGTACTAAACGGAAAATAACAGATTAACAGAATGTGTGTTACCTTCAATCTGTTACTTATGTAATCCTATATTTATCCGCCTTTAGAAATTTCAACCTACTCTTGACTGAAGTCATTCCAAAACTGCCTTCAGGAAAAAATTTTAATGATGGCTTTCGATATGCGAATCCTTTGATCGTCGCAATTTCTATCAGGACGGATCTTTTTGTACCATTGTTCTGAGCCTTCTCTCTACTACTTCAAACGGAATTCTTTTCCCTATAGGATTTGTTTTACCCTTACCTCTAAGAATCGGATTCTTCTACAACTCTGGCTGCCTAAACTCATTCCTAACACTAGACCCGGATTTTACCATATTCCAGCATCTTCAACAGTGAATTTTTGCCTATATCCACCACACTCTCTTATATTCTTTTATATTTTATACCTTTTAAAATGTTGACATTATGGTAAATTTTATTTTACTAACTTACTTGTCGAATCTTTTCTGACGATAAGATTACATCTTTGAAAAGCCATGGTTTAAGGAAGGAATAATAAACTAATTTTCTCTATATAAATCCCTTGTTTTGAACAATTGATGATTTAATAGATATTGTATTCTTCACAATTTTTATTCTCATCACTTATTTATTTATATTATTGCTATATCTCGTATATCGAGCATTAACTTTTTATAAGTTATATTTTAAATCTTTATTTTCCTTTTTTCTCACTCTCTCTCTCTCTCTATATATATATATATATATATATATATATTAGCAATTATAAAGGCATCATTAGGTCATTGACTCTTAAATCGGTCAATGTTGTTTGTTCACCAGAAATCCATTTGTATCAAACAAAATGTTTAATTTGAAGGAAATGAGTGCTAGTTCTGTAAATAAGTTTGTGCATGTTATATATATATATATATATATATATATGCATAGACAAACAGATTGATATGTATCCATCTATATATATATTTGCCAGATGTGTGTTTTTCTTTACATAACTTCCTTTCATCTTTTTGATTGATGAAAGGCAAAATAAAATTCCATCAAATAAAATCAAGTTGACAATTTGGCTTTCATCGTAGCAAGTCAACAAATTATGAAAGTCAAAGTCATCTGCTAGTGCATGTTTCTATTTTAATGTGTTTCTATGCAAATGTCATGAAGTCAAATTGTACAACACTAAGCTGATTCGAATATTGGATACTTTAGGGAACTAAGTATTTGATCTGTAACTTGATCTGGTTTCAGATGAGCAGGGCTTTATAGAGCCCTCCAAAAACAAGCATGTTCCTTTTTGCTGGCGCAAAGAAGCGGGCTTCTTTTTATACTCAATCGGAGTAAAGTGTGAGTGAATCAATTTGGGGCTAAAGAACATTGTTTTAGTGCTCCACACTTTGTTCCAAAATTATTTGAATTTTCTTTATTTTTCAATATTAAACCATAAAAAAGCAGTTTTCTATATAACTGTAGTAAATGTATCTGAGAGAGAGAAAGATAGAGAGAAGAAGAGGGGGTGAGTCACACATAAAAATTAGACATGAAAACTGAAGATTTGAACTTCTCAGATTTTTGTATAGAAGTAAGCATCGTTTGTTACCTAAGTGCTATATTTCTAATGAGCCATTTTTCTTAGAAGACAAGAGAGTCTGGAAAAATTCTCTTCAAAGACGCCAGTCACTCTGTAGAAAAGCTTTGAAGCCATTTTCTTAAAGATTTGAACTTTTTCATATGACAAATATTTATTGCTGAATGAATGAATATACCAACTGATTTTTTAAAAAATTTATTGACAATTTATTTTTGTACACGATTTTGCCATTATTATTATTATTATTATTATTATTATTATTGTTGTTGTAATTATTATTATTATTATTATTATTATTATTGTTGTTGTAATTATTATTATTATTATTATTATTATTATTGTTGTTGTAATTATTATTATTATTATTATTATTATTATTGTTGTTGTAATTATTATTATTATTATTATTATTATTATTGTTGTTGTAATTATTATTATTATTATTATTATTATTGTTGTTGTAATTATTATTATTATTATTATTATTATTGTTGTTGTAATTATTATTATTATTATTATTATTGTTGTTGTAATTATTATTATTATTATTATTATTATTGTTGTTGTAATTATTATTATTATTATTATTATTATTGTTGTTGTAATTATTATTATTATTATTATTATTATTGTTGTTGTAATTATTATTATTATTATTATTATTATTATTATTGTTGTTGTAATTATTATTATTATTATTATTATTATTATTGTTGTTGTAATTATTATTATTATTATTATTATTATTATTGTTGTTGTAATTATTATTATTATTATTATTATTGTTGTTGTAATTATTATTATTATTATTATTATTATTATTATTATTATTATTGTGGTTGTGATTGTAATTATTATTATTATTACTTTTATTGGTCCGCTGATTTATAAAATCAGGGGACTTATGTTTTGAGGCATGTCCGTCCTTCCGTCTGTCCATCCGTCCGTCCGTCCGGATTTTTCTCCGCAACCATCCATTGAATTTCTCTCAAATTTTGCATGAAGTTGTAACTTTGGTCAGGTTAGAAAGTGACATTCTCTTATTTTTGAAAAAAAATCTGGTTAGCCCCCCAGGGGCTCAAAAGGCGCCGAAATGGCAAAAATTGACATTTTTTTGCCCCATAACTTTTCATCCATCCATTCAATTTTTCTGAAACTTGGCCAAAATGTAGTAGCAATTGTTCTGGATATAAAATGAGTATCCTTGACCTCAGAAAAATTCTGGTTCGCGCCCTCAGGGGGTCAAAGGGGGGTAAAAAATGTCCCAAATTGCCCAAATGTTTTGCATTTTACACTCGCCATATCGAGTCACATACAGAGGGGGACCACGCACGCACGCACGCACGCACGCACGCACGCACGGTTTATTACTATTATTGTGGTTGTTGTTATTATTATTATAAACTCACTAGTTCTTAAGCAGATCACCATCAACGATTGCTCACCGACATTAACCAGTGGTGTTTCCTGATGTCTTAGTGACAACAAGTCTACCCAGATTTCCAGTAATCTCAACCTCTTTCAATCACCATTTCAAATGATTTGACATTATTTCAACAGCCACTTACCATTGGTTACTTGGTGGCAACGACCATTGGTCTTCTTTGGAATTTGGGTGGCAATAATCTCCCCAAGGACCCAGTACTCTCTGCACCTTTCCATTGGAGGTCTGGTTAGTGCTCTTCTTCCTTGGTCTTTCTATCCTCCTCGACCCTTCATGACTATTTTGTGTGGTATCAGCAGAGGCTGATGCCATCACATTGTGTTTTTTTTTTGGAGGGGGGGGGGCAGTTTATGAGATGTCTTGCAGGTTTAGTTCCTTCGGGTTCACATGATGTTCCTTCCATATTTTGTGTTATTTCTGTTGCAACTTCAATGGAGCTCGTTAGCCTTCGTAGTTTATGTTGGTTGCTTTCAACATTCGAAGATTTTCCTTAAGATTTCAGTTGTTTTCATCATTGTCATCTATTGTATAATCTCACTCTTCCCTTTGATTCAAATTCTCTTTGTCGTTTGCATGGTTCCCAGTGTACTGCTTTCCCCATCCAGTAGTGTCTGTTTTTATAATTGCAGGAGGGGGGAGGGGTTGGGCTGCATTCACTTATGTGATTTACCATTTCGTCTCTTTGTCCACAGAGTTTACTTTTACTATTTTCCTTGGTTTTATCGATATTAGCCTTGACATAGTTCTAATTGCATTGTTCTGTGCAGCTGTTAGTAGTGATTCCGTTTCTCTGTTCAAGTGTCCTTTTCTTAGCCATGGTCAGGTGTTTTCGTGGGTCTCTTCTCTTGTCATTCTTATGAATCATTCATGCAGCTGTTTCTCTTCTTACTTTTCTTTTCTCGTCTTTTTGTTTCTGGTTTCGTTACTGTTTATTTTGATGGTGTATCTTGCTGCAGTAATCAGCCTTTCTGTGTTCTGGGTTATGTATTTTTCCAATTCTTTTTTTGTGTCTTCCACACACTCTTCTATACTTACCAGTCCTCTTCCCCGTTCTGTATTTTTTCACGTAGAGTCTGTTAGTATCATCCTTCGGGTGTAGTGTACTGTGCATAGTCATTAGTTTCCTAGTTTTCTGGTCAAGATGCCGAAGTTGTTCTTTTGTCCAGCCTATGAATGGTCCAGAGTATCTTATTAGTGATACTGCCAGGTGTTTATTCCTTTTACTAGATTTCTACTATATAATTTCGTTCTCAGAGTTTTCTTGTTCTTCTCAGGTATTCTTTTTCAATTTTCTCTTTCATTTCTGTTGATTTGATAGTGTCTGCTTCCAGAACTCCCAAATATTTATAGGTATCATGTTTTCCAAATGCCCTCATTTCATATCGGTTGGGTAGGTCCATGCCCCCCCCACTGTCTCTAATATTTCCCTTTATTATTATTATTATTATTATTATTAAAATAAAGAAAGTTATTGAAAAATAAATCTTTAAGAGTAATAACCAAAGAAATATCTGTTTTTATAACAATTAAATGAATTATATTACAATACAATCATTTAATTGATATTATTCCGAAGGTACATTTTAAAGATTTTTCATTTTTTATGCTCATACCTTGTTTATTACACCACTAGCAAATATGTTTTAAATGGTAGAAATTGAAAATAGGCATTCAAATATGAGATTTCAAGAAATGTATATCTTAAAAACAAAAAGGAATATTAGCAAGATTTTGTCAAATATTATCGTTCGGTCTTACACTTAAAGTGATATCCCCATATTATCAAGAACCTTTGACACCCACATCTATACTTTAATCACTCATTGGCAAAATAGAACGCTTATAAAACAAGGTACATTTTCACTATGGAGTGCTGAAAAAGAGTAACTCCTGTTTTGAATGAGTTGGAGTTGGAGCAGTTCCTTTATGAAAATGGGGAGTACGAAGGGAGCCAGCTCCAATTTTGGGCATGTGGGCAGCAGCTCCAAACGTAGTAGAGCATATAAAGGCGCGCAGATGAGTAATGAAACGATAAATGCAAATCAAATTGAAAGTGAGAAAAGCATAGGTTGTTACAAGTAGCAAATAGAGACATGTTTAATATTTCTCTCTTTTTCCTGTTCATCAAAAATATGTATTTACAGTAAATAAAAACTAAACATGAGATTTTCATTTTAAATAAGGCAGTTTGTACCTGAAGGTTGAAGGTTCAATCCTCAGTACGGGCGATACTAAGACTACGATTACGAATTACTTAAGATTTCTACCCGACGGTCATGGCTGACGGAACGAGAACAAGCAACCCCCTGTAAATGAAATAAAAGGTTCTGTCGAGATTCATGAGTTCAACAAGAAATACCTGAAGAAGGTCGCTCAAAACGTTGGAGAATAAATGATTCCTGTTTTGTCTTATGTGACGCGGGAATACGAGTTAACCATAGTACACAAACAGCTGATCTTGCTCAACCAATAAGATCATTTGGAATCTATCAGACCCCCTTAAGATCATTTAAATGAATGAAAAAAAAACATTATTATTGTGTATATACAGTTTGTCCCGCATGAAAGTAATTTTAATGCAACTAAATGTGTGAGTTAATGGAAGAGATGAGTTATAAAACATTTGCTCATGTTGGGATTTGCCACATGAAAGTAATTTTAATGCAGTTAATGGAAGAGATGAGTTATAAAACATGTTGGGATTTGCCACATGAATGCTGCCAATATATAACAGAATCGTGTCCAATCATTTTATAGGATTAAAAAAAATTTATAGGATTAAAAAATTTTATAGGATTAAAAAAAAATTATAGGATTAAAAAATTTTATAGGATTAAAAAAATTTTATAGGATTAAAAAAAAATTATAGGATTAAAAAAAATTTATAGGATTAAAAAAATTTTATAGGATTAAAAAATTTTTATAGGATTAAAAAAAAAATGACAGTATCATAATAGAGGTTTGATGTGCGTTATTGCATATCAAATTACAGGTCTATTCATGGCACAGTTTACAGCCATAACTGGAAACCTATTGACAAATGTTTAATTTTTAAAGAATTAAATCAAGTTAAAGGTTACATTGAAAGAATGGGTGAGAATTCTTGAGTCAGTAGAAGTAAAACAGTTACGGTATCAGGTTCAGTTCACAGGAGAAGGCCAAGGAAAACATGGGAGGAAGTTATAAAAATCGACATGTGAAAAAGAGGGACAAATAACGACCTGGCCAAAGATAAGTTAGTTTGGAAGTCAATTTCTTAAAGCCGTCCAACACATGCTAACATGCAAAAACGGACGTTTAACTGATGATGATGATGATGATGATGATGATGATGATGATGATGATGATGATGATGATGATGATGTGAATTAATTCCATAGTTGTATCCTTTCTCTGTTGTATAGTGTTGCCATGATTTAAAATATTTTCAGTCTATGGACATCAGGCACGAACACAGACCCCACAATATTATTGTACCATTTTTGTTCAAACTAAAACATACTAATTTAACAACTCAGAATATTTTTGGTTATTTTGTATCCATTCAAAACCCTTGTACGAGTTTGTGACATATTTACGTTCTATGGACGTCTAGTGTGAACGGAGACTCAACAATATTATTATACCATCTTTGGACAGAACAGATACTACACAATATTATTATACCATCTTTGGACAGAACAGATACTACACATTTAGCTAAAAGGCCAGAAAAATGTATTTTAGTTTGTGTTTCACGTTCGACACAAAGTAACATCAGATGGAATTTTTTTAAATTACATTTTTTGCATTGCATCTCTGGCGATCAGGTAATCCCTATCTTTAAAAAAGGGATGAGGAGTGAAAATGTTTGTAGGAACATGACATTGGCTTAGCGTATTATCATATATGTGGGTCTAAAAGTATTTTTAATCTACATAAAAATATTACAGCAACTCAGAATAAAATAAATCTTGTACTTCAATGAAAAAAGTATACATTAAATGTAAATATTTCTTTGACTACCGTAAGATTAGAAATTCTGTTTTGTTTAGCGAATTGAAAACAACTTGAATATTTTTTTAAATCTCAAATATATTTTTAATCTCAAATATTGAGACTTTTGTCTAATTACAAGATGAATTCAACATAAAGATGTTGAGCTCGATTTTATTTTTAGTACTTTTTTATTGAGATGCAATAGTTTATAGATAGACAAATAGTGCTTAGCATCAATCTAATTTATATAATAATTTTAAAAAGTAGGTTTTAATAAATAATTGACCAGTATTATTATGTATTATCATGTATTTTTTTATCATGTACTTTATTATCATGTACTTTATTATCATGTATTTTATTATCATGTATTTTATTATCATGTATTTTATTATCATGTATTTTATTATCATGTACTTTATTATCATGTATTTTATTATCATGTACTTTATTATCATGTACTTTATTATCATGTATTTTATTATCATGTACTTTATTATCATGTATTTTATTATCATGTATTTTATCATGTATTTTATTATCATGTATTTTATTATCATGTATTTTATTATTATACTTGCAGGAACACCTGGCAATGCCGATGATTGCATGAGGAATTCTACATGTTTTTGTGTCAAGTCAATAACATTTTATTTCCCTTTTTATTCTTATATTTTATAATATTCAATTTTCGGATTCCCATTGATTGAGAGAAAAGGGTGTAAGTAAATTGATATTAGTCGGAATAGATTTGGGTAGATTTCATCACCATCACCATCATCATCATCATCATCATCATCAACAACCGGTTTATTTGTTGAATCAGGCCACAATTCCTCCTCGGATGAGGGTGGGGCCTGATTGTCCAGTCTCGATCTAAGTCTTCCCTTCCATTCTTTCTTTGGTGAGGCTCTACGGAATCCATACCCAAGGTTATCCTATCATGTTTGATCATACCCTCCCAAGACAACTTGGGTCTGCCAAAGGTGGTCATTTATAGTCCTTAATTTCCTCAACTCCCAACGTTTCCGAGAATCAACAAGGAACCTGTGCACATCTGCTTCAAGCCCTGAACCCTTTGTTAACATGACTTTTTTTATTCTTATAATTTTAAATATATAAATAAAATGAAATTTTTGAGTTATAAATAAAATAAAGTAAAATGTTGTATTTCGTTTTTATAGTTGTTAAATACGAATGCAGACCCCACAATAATATTGTATCATCTTTGATTAAAATGAAATATACTTATCCAAGTACCCTGGGTAATGTAGTTTAAATGTATTACGGTTATGTCAGTCTATCTCTAAAGAGGGGTCCATGAACAAATGAAAACCAGAATTGTATACACAGAGATTCTAATATGTAGGCAACAGCTTTGTGTATATATTGACTGAGAAAATCATTAAAAAAATAATCTTTTTATATGCGTTCTCTTTTATAAATAGTGCATAATTTTCTCTCGCAAAATTGATAATTTCAAAACGAAATGTTTTTAACATACAAAATGAAGAAATTTTTCTGAATTTTTTAGATGAGGATTGATAATTTAGATTATTTATATTATTCAAACTACTATTCTCATCTCGGTTGTTATTTTTACAATGGTTTGGCCGATGTAACCTCAGATCTTTCTCGAGTGCATCTTCTTGAATGGTTAAAGACTTGATTAAATATCAGTAACCGTCTTCTAGAGGTTGATGGTTAAATCCCAAGGAAAGGTGATAATAGTTAAGAACAACATCAGAATTAATAACCATTCTGTCCAGTCATGGTTGACTGAATGAGAACAGTTCCTTCCCCCTTCCGTACATTAAATAAAGGGTTCAGTTTGAAATTTCCTACAGAATCACAAGTTCAACAAAATATACGAGTCTGCTAGAATGTGCATTTGTACTCGCGCGCGCACACACACACACACACACACACACACACTTGTTGTCGTTTTGTTGATCGGCACCATGCAAAACTCAACCATATGAAACCGCAAGTTATCATCCGCAAATAAACATGAGGAGGAAAGATTCGGTTCAAACCACGTTTCATTTGCTCTGGTGGATCTTGTGTAATGTGGTGCAAAAGTTTCTCGCAACAAAACGTGGGAAACCGTTTAAATTTCCCCGCCTCATCCTACATACCTTATCAAACTTTGGAAACTACTAACGTCTGTCAACTAACTCTAGAGTAGAGATTCTTAAAGTAGGTCTTAACACTCTAGGGTCGAAGCATTGCAAAATCCAGCTAGGAGGGGGTGGAAAACAAGATAGTAGGGTCATTGAAGCAAAGTTATAATTTTATTAAATTTTGTACAAAATATACGTGACAAAATCTTATACTTATGCGAAACTGAATGCTTTACAAAGAATTAAAGATTTAAAACGGTTATACTTTTAGCTAAGATCAAAGTGTAGTATCTGTTCCGATGGATACTGCACCCCATAGACTGGTATTGTCTTGGCCTTCAGGCTTGATTTACGCCGGTCTATGGGTCTGTGTGTGCAGTTCTAGGAGGTCCACCCTCCCAGGCTTCGCCTTCCCTTTTTGGAGAGGAGTAAGTTTATTGTTTACTGCCTGAGGCGCCCCTACCGGGGAATGCTGACGGAGCTGCCCAGGCAATTTTTAATGGCCAGAGTGCTCACCTTCTCGGGCGCTGGCTTTTCAAACCCCACTTTACCGACCCGACCTTGGGTCACATCTTACTTGTGGGAGTAAGATAAAAACTGGCCTTGTGTCTAACTCCTGGAGAGGAGCAAATCAATACTCAAAAGTATTCTTTTATTTTGTATCTAAAATCCATTGTTCAATCCCTGGATGCTTATTTGCTGGTGTGACTAAGACAGGAGGTGGCCAATGCCAAACAAATAAAACAGCAGAAAACAATCTTTTTTTGCAAGTTATCTTTTCTCTTGTAATGTACAGCAATCAACAATGTTCAATTGTTAATTCTTAATACCAAGATTGATTGATGTTTTATGGCATATCAAACCTTTTTCTTACTTCATTTATTTTGATGAAAAGTTTTTTATTTGAGGTTGTTAATATTTTCAAATATTTAATATATTCTATTTTGTATATAAATCATTTGTGGATTAATTTATTATGCATATGTATATTTTGTAAATAAACAGCCCACAGTCGATCAAATAGAGGATTTGGTTTGGTTTATTGTTCTTATAGAGATAAGATTTTTGTTTTCAAAAGCAGTAACTTAGTAGCAAGAAGTTTATTTTCATATGTGTATGTTATGGAGCACTAGGGCATGTCATCAGAGTCAAAGGAGTAGCTTATAGAAAACGTTTGCAATCCACTGTTCTAGTTTAAGTGTGTGTCTCCGATTCAACTTGTCCATTTTTATAATATTACTCTTATTTTCTAGCCCATTCCATGATGATATCGTTGCATATTCATTCTCTTTAATGTGTCTTAGTAGCTTTATTTGGATTTCACGTGTACACCATGTCACCATTTTGGATTTCATCTTCATGGCTGGTAGTTACATTAGGGTGAATTGATGACCACAAATGCCATTGAATATTTAGAATATTAATTTATTCAACAAACAATTATCAGTCGTATATGACCATTCATTGTTCATGAATTTTTAAAGATAACTGTAAGGAACGAAGCCTCATGTGGTTAATTTTAGACTAGCTTCCGGATTTAAATTAACTCACTATTGTAAAATTCCGTTTTCTCTAACCTATCAGCTAATCTGCTCGACCAATCATGGCAGAGTATTTCTCACCCCCCCTCCCGTTACTCTGTAACAATATGCCATGAAATGTTTGACCATTCTGAAAACAATCTTCATTTATGTAATTGCTTATCTAGACAGATACCAGTATACCTATTTATCTATTAGTTTTCATAACTAATTCTTACTTGAAAACATAAAATAAAAAACGAAAAATATCTAGTGTATTTAATTTGAACAAATGTTGAAACTGCTAAACGTCTTCTACAATCATACACACAAAAAGAGAACATCAAGTCAGAATGCAATTATGTGGTATTCTTGATATGTAATTCACAATAACATATGGGAAGTGGCAGTGATAAAGTTGATAACGACGCGGACTGACGACGCGGATGTGCCAAGTTCAAATCCAGTCGGTTCCATAGTACAACTTTAACTTACAGATGTTGTCAACCTCCAGGTGATTCCTCCTGTAAGTACCTGAATAAATCAGGGGAACCAATGACAGCAACAGAATCAAGCCGGTCAAAAAAGTTATACCATACTAATTCATACGAATTCACTTTTTAATACAATATGCATCACAATTAATAATACAGTATGCTTCACTTACCTGGCACGCTAGGAAGTAAGTGTAGTATCTGTTCCGATGGATACTGCACCCTATAGACGGGTGTTGTCTTGTCCTTCGGGACTTGATTCCACCTGTCTGTGGGTTTGTCCTGTGCAGTTCTAGGAGGTCCACCCTCCCAGGCTTCGCCTCCCCTCTTTGGGGAGGAGTAAGTTTATTGCTTACTGCCTGAGGCGCCCCTACCGGGGAATGCCGACGGGGCTGCCTAGGCAATTTCTAATGGTCAGAGTGCTCACCTCTCGGGCGCTGGCTTTTCAAACCCCACTTTCCCGACCCGACCTTGGGTCACATCTTACTTGTGGGAGTAAGATAAAAGCTGGCCTTGTGCCTAACTCCTGGAGAGGAGTAAATCAATACTTTAGATGTTCTACATCTACTAACCCAAAAACTCTCATCCATTTTTTAACGTGACCATACCATCAAAGTCTCCTGTTCTGTACACATCTCCATATACTGTCAATATTTAATCTTGCTCTAAGGACATCAGAACTAAGCCTGGCTTTAAGACTCACATTACAGATCTATCATATCATTTCTCTCCATGCAATGCATGCCTTCAACCCCCACTGGCTAGGTTTCACTTCCATATATTTGGTTGAGTGGTTCGCATTCTAAGTCTATAGAAAACCGGCCGTAAATACCAGGAAAAACATAAATATTCAATAAACACACGTGTGTCGACAAATTAGGAAACACGAAGAAGTGAGTTAAACCTCATCTGCATTTATTTAACGTTTGTTTTGACAAACGTTGTCACGATCAAAGATAAAGAAATAAACATTTACCATAAGTTCCAAAACAATTGAATGCACATAGTCGTTATTCAAATAAAGGAGTTGTGGGAAATAGTCAAAAAGGTCTACTTACATTAAACGCATTTAGATTCCTGGAAGAGCCGGCAGGAAGGACAGCCGAACAAGAGTCAGAAAATTAGCAGGGTTCTTGAAATCTAGTGAGAACTGGGTCCAAGTCACGTGTCTTCCTAGATCACGAACGAGACTTGATGCCTTTTCTATGAATCTATCGAGACCGAAATCTTATTTCAAGGGAGGCAACTCTGTCATCCCTACACATACATCATCACACTTACACAATACAAAATTCATTTAAAGAAATTCCAGAGGAATGTGTTTCTGAAATTTAAAAGCGGATGTTTTCTAAAGTTATTAATTAGAATAAATGTGTTATTGTTTTATTGCATGAAGTTGCACATGAGATTGAAATGCACAAAAAATATGTTTTATTATCAAAGAAATGTCGGTGAGCGTTACAAAAGATGCAAATAAAAAATAAACTGCAAAAGTTTAGATTTTTTCATCCATTTTATGTCATCATGAATCATTTCTTCCTAAGTATTTAACCATTTTGTTGTCTTTGTATACTTTAGTCAAATGCTTTCACAACTGTTCTTTCTTCTAATTGTCTTCTGGTGCGACAATGGTAAACACAAGAATCAGGTTCAACATCGGATGTTAGAGATTACTATTACTACTACTACTCATAATAATAATAATAAAATAATAATAATCTATTGGGTTGGCCAAAAAATTCGTTCGTTTTTTTAATGTCATTTTTCCAGCCTACTAAAGATCTTTTTATATTCCTATTCTTCAACTCTTGTATTTGGTGCAGCAAGCATGTTGATGCCAGTGTGTAATAAACCTCTGAGCAGAGGAGTTCTTACATTTTTGCTTGTATTTCAGGCCTTGAAATGGAAGATCAAGCAGAACACTACTGACATCTGATGCTTTTTACTACAGAAAAGGAAAAAACAGCTACAGAAACGTATGCCATGTGTATGGGGAGAATGCTGTTACAGAACGTATGTGCCAGAAATGGTTTGCTCAATTCTGAAAAGGAAACTTTTCAGTGAGAGATGCTCCTTGCGGTGGTCAGCCAAAGATTATCGACACTGACCAAGAGAAAGCCATAGTTGAACAAGATTGCCGTTTGACTAGCAGACAAATCGCAAACATTCTCAAGATTTCCAAATCGAGCATGGAAAATGAATTGCATAAATTTGGTTATGTTTCTGAACTTGATGTCTGGGTTCTTCCTTCCTAAAAAAAACGAACAAACTTTTTGGTCAACCCAATATATCATAATACACAAAGGCAATTTCATGTTCGTACATACGTTATCACCTTTCAACCCTTTTTTTAAAAGATTGGATCGCTCGATCGTCGAAATGAAATGCACAAATGTAATTTAAAATCTAATTAATGGTCTATCCATTTTCTTAGACCCTTTTCTGATAGCGTGTGTGTTCGTGTGTCACGCTTACATCAAAAACTCTACGCATCTGTGCCGCACCTAGATTTAGAAAAGCATTCAAGTCACCTAATTTTCGTAATATTTTCAAGTATTTCCCTTTGTCGTAACGGTTAGCGACGTAGGATTATGACGTCGGCCCGACTGGTTTATAGTTCGATCCCAACCAACCTCTAAGATTTTTTTCTACATCGAAGGGGGGGGGGGTAGGGAGGGGACGACCGGGAAGATACATATTAATACGATAGCGTGTGTGTTATTTTGTGTGTCATGCTTACATCAAAAGCAACGCCCTTCCGAATCTTTGTATGCTACTCATGAATGACCATTAATAAAGCTCAAGGACAGACTTTCGATAAGGTTGGGATCTACCTACCACAACCTTGCTTTACTCATGGACAACTTTATGTAGCCTTCTCAAGAGCAAGGTCAATGAACAGTGTAAGAGTGAAAATTTGTTCTCAGAATAATTGTACTCATGGCCAGAGAAGAGGAACTACCTTCACTAGAAATATTGTATATAAAGAAGTTTTGTAAATTGTTTCATGTATTGTTCATTTTTTTTAAATAAGTATACAAGTCAAGTTTTATCATATTTTATTCAAACATATATAGGTTAGGAACAAGATAATTAGTATTGAAAACATCATTTTGTGTAATTTACACGGGTCCCGCTAGTTATTATTATTATCATCATTATTATTATTATTATTATTATTATCATTATTATTATTATTATTATTATAATTGTTATTATTATTAGCAAATATATGCTACCTTGCAGTCGCATATTTTTGCTAGCCTGGAAGGATGGTATCATGACGAACGGACATATATACTATACTGCCCCCCTCCCCAAAAAAAGGAGGTAATACCTGGGAGGATGGTATCATGACCACAGAACATATACTTCATTCTCACCCCAAAAAGGGAGAAGTTTATGCTTGAGAGGATGCTACCCTGACAACAGAACAGATATCATACTATCTCTATCCTAAATTGAGCATTAAAATCTGAATGGTAAACGGATGTTGCGAGAACGCAAAGTGATTTGCAATAGTGATCGAAGTAAATGGAGAGTGCTGGAAATCTGAAGAGAGTTTTGGTCATTCTGACCCCAGGAAACACCACCTGTTTTTATCGGTGAGAAATCACTTATATAACTCAGGTTAGAATTCCTAAAAAAACAGGTTTTTCTAATTAAGATTTCTTATTTTTGTTAAGTTCCATCTGTTTCTATGAATTGTTTTCTTTAAAAGTATTTTGAATTTCTATTTCCAATGAAAGTTACTCAGCTGAAAATCATTAAACGTTTCTAAAATTCCTTGGAAATGTTTGTTTATTTTATATTACATTGGCTATTTTTCTATCTGAATTCAAAATGTTTATTTTGCATACATATGTACTTATGTGTGTGGACAGTAATTATATATATATATATATATATATATTACTGTTTATATACTATTACTATAATACTTATATATATATATATATATATATATATATATGTTTCTCTATTATTACTATAATACTTATATATATATATATATGTTTATATATATATATGTTTCTCTATTATTACTATAATACTTATACTAAATGTGAGTTCATCAACGTTAGTTTACCTAAAGACTGATGCTGCCAGATCAGGCTGTCTGAAGATATCAGCTTCCTGACCTAAAATGCACCAAACATTGATGTTATTGTTTTTTCCTTTCCATTAGCAAAACTCAATCATGTTCTGCAAAGTTAAAAACAAAAATAAAAACAATAATTTTCCTCTACAAAACAACCAAACCAAAAACTATGAATAAATATTTGAACATATAAAGAACTTGAAGCATAAAAACTTTTACCAAAATGACTCGATTCGGCATTAAATAACCCGAAAAGGGTCGATATGCCATAAAACAAAACAACCAAAACTAAACCTAAGGATTTTTCCTATATATACACATTAAAATATACTTTAGTACTAGAATTGAGCTATGTTAAAAAAGAAATTCTATTCCAATTGTCTAATTAATCATAATCTATAATTAACTGAGCGAGTCACAAATCACTTAGCGTATTTCTTTCACCCTCCCTCACGCTACTGTGTCACGGGTCCATGTGAACAATTCTAATATGACTCTTTGAAGCTTTACACCTAATCTAATTAATAGGTTGTTTTATTTATAGATTTCCGAGTTTAATATAATGTTTCCCAGTTTGAAAAGATGCACCTAAAGAAGGTTGGAGGTTATATCGGCCGAAACGTTGTGAAAATAATAACGAAGATGAGAATAGGAGCTCAAATACTCCAAATTATTAATCCTCAAAACTTCGAACACTTGATGTTAATGCTATGATAGTACAATTTAAGGAGTAGTTTTTGTTGCCTTCAGTTCGAAACTGAATACGACATCTACTGGGGGGATGATCTCCTTCATTCTTGAAGCCCTTTACTCAAAGAAGAGACATTGCTAGTTTTTCTCTATATCGTTATTTCCACGGAAGGTGCTTGATGACGCTCCAATCTCTGATCCCTACTTGTAAGAACTCGTCTTTTTACAACAACAGAGAAAAACTTTATTTTCTTTCTCAGTGTGTCTAGTATAAGGTGGAATTTCCATGAATGGGTCTCCCTCGCAAGGGCTTTCCATCTGTGGAACACATTACCACCAGACTGCTTTCTCAAATCATCTTCAAATCCAATGTCAACAGTTAACGCTGACCATTTTTTAAATAAAACAAAATGTATAGCACCAACTTTTAGACATCACCAGTTTTGTTATCAATAATTGTACAGTCCAAAATTTGTCATTCATTAGTCTTTCAGTTTTTCGACTTAAGCATATGCAAGATATAAGAAAACTATATGTTATTCAATCTGTTTAATATCAATTTGTTTAAACTTCTTTCCTCAAAGTTTGCTTTTTCTTTCAACCAAAGTCAATTATCCGTAAGCCAATCAGAAATGCCTCCCAATAAATCCTGGTAATTAATATGAAAGTTTTGTTTCAGAAATTAGTAAGATTCGATATTAATATGCATGCAATGCAGTTTTAGAGATTGCGTTCTTTCTCTAGAAATTCGTTTTGCTCTTGAATAAAGTGCTGATTCAGCTAAAAAGTCTTATCAATTTGCAGCATGAAAACAAAATAC
>OY744530.1:106035687-106074360 GCA_963556195.1 Sepiola atlantica | reverse complement strand
ATACTTGTACCGGTATCGATATTATTATATTTTAAGAAAGTAATGTAAGTTTTTATATTATTCAAATTTTCTAATCAATTTTTAAATAAATGTTTATTTGAATACTTATTATCTATTATTATACTAAAGCTGATTTAATCAACGTTTGTTATCCTAAAGATGTTTTTCTATCTATATTTTACTCACACAAAATACATGCTAAAATATACCTAAGTTTTGGGATTGAGTTATGTTTGAAAGGAATTTCATTTTACTTGTTCTAATTAACAGTAAATTGCAATTAACTCACAACGTGACGAATTTTATTACAACAATCACTTTCACCCTGTGTTGCGGAGTAAATGTCTCTTTTAAATTTGAACTTAAACCGTGCATGGTCGCTGTTAAGTATAAATTTGGGAAAAAAAGAGACATTTACTCCGTTAAGTCCACACAACATCGGACATCACTTCTAAAAGACCAGGAAGGATTCTTACGAATAAAAAATACGGTTAATACCTTTTATTTGTTTAAATCTCTGATGAAGCTTGTGATACCGAGCAAAATTATTAGAAAAAAAGTCAAGATGAAAAAAAAATAATAATTTTTTCGATTTTAATAAAAAATATCTGCATCTAACACATGGTTTTTTGAAGGCATTTTGCCTCTTTCTTTAAGTTTTAAATTTTATAGATGCTTAAAAAAATGAACTTTCCACAAATTTATATATTTGTATATATCTATATAATTATATATATATTTATATATTTGTATATCTATATAATTATATATAGATATTTATATTTATATATTTATATATATGATTATTTTTATTTACACAGACATGTACAAAATCTGCGACACTGGCATGTCGATGTTATCAATCAGCAGCTATTATAAACTGAGATCTCATCAGGCAGAGTTAGAATCCGATCTTAACCTTAGATCATATTTGGAAAGAATGAAATGGAGAAAAAAGAAAAGAAATTTAAAATTTCAAAATTTGGAAAGTCACGTGGTTGGGACCGTTAAGAATCAAAATGTTAAAATATAAATCAAAGTAAACCCGAAGGTTCACTTCTGCTCTCCATAGATGAGAATCGTAGTCGGAATAATCCAAAGAATAAAAATTATCAGTCCTCACCTAAAAGATTCTGAAACAGATTACTGAAAGTTACTGACATCTCATTTATAGCAGGCTGATGTGCACTGAATTCTGAACAGGTCTCACAATTTTGCTAATTGAGTTAGCAGAGAAAACAAGTGACCCCCAAAATACCAAAAAGACAAGATGAAATGCTAAATAGGTCTTTGCCACTCTGCCAAACATTTGAAAATCTTCGGAGGAAAAATAAAAATAGAAAACAACCAGCAAAAACAACACAGCTAAACTGAAGCTGCAAAAAGGGACACCGAGAACAGATGTCTTTGCATTCACTAACTGCTCCCTCTCTCCTTATTTTATTGCATTCGGGGGAGACAAAACCACTTGCAAGTCGTTCTCTCCCTCTGCGGTTCTGATAAGGGAACTCACTTGGGGACCAATTACCATGACTGCGATGTAGTTACCACAAAAAGCAAGCCGACTGAAAAGCTTGTTCGTCTTTGATGGAAAGCAAAACATAAAACGATGATAGACTGCATTCAGTCCCTCCCTCTTCCCCGCATCTTTCCTCATCCTTATATCCATCTGACAAAAATAGAAGATGTGTCCATTGTGCACCACCGTTAATTTTGCTCTGTAAAGGAGCTGACATTTTATTGGAAAGGATTTAAAAATCAAGATACAGCTGTTTCTTAGAAAGAGTTTCTACATTGCTGAAAGCCAGTCATGGGAATAGTAAAAGTTAGCGTTTACATAAGGTCTGCGTACGTGTGTGTGCGCGCGTGTGCATGTGTGTGTGTGTATGGCTGTCATTTGCTTCTCGACAGTGCTAGGGTTGCGATATTGTCTTGATACTTTCTCTCAGACACTGGACAGGTAGATCGAACTCATTAATAAGGAGACTATATATTTTATTAACTGTACCTCTGTACCTACCCGGCATTGCCTGAAATAATTTTAGGTTTTAAGTTTTATTTGTTTGCACATTTTTAACTTAAGGTAGACAACTATTATATTTTTCAATTTAAAAATAAGATATCCCCTTGCTGATTTTTATTTTTAGGTGATTATTTAAAAATGCTTGATATTAGCATTCGTCTGAGCCGGACTAAGTAATTTTTCAAATAAATTATAGCTAAGTATATTATTCTGTTGCTAATAACACAGTACAAACAATAATAAATGAAAATTGGCTAGTTAGTAGCAAAGTTTGATGTATCAGCTTAAATCCTATTTGGGTCTGGCTTTTAATATCCGACAAGATAACTTTATATGTTAGATTTACTTAATTATGGATCCATTTCCTTATCCAAGAGTTTCTCTTGGTATCTAATAGTGTAACGTTATGTGACACTGATAAGCCATTTTTAATGTTAGACTTTGATGCCTTTTGACGTCAATCGATCGCCTGTCTTCTCATTGACAGAAAACAGCTGCAATTTCATTGATACATTGTAGGTAGTCAGCTTGATCGGTAGTAGCGTCTAGTTGCAAGATGTAGCAGCAGCATATTATGTTCTAGTTGATTTGGTCAAGTTCATCCAGATTACTGTCCCCCCTCCCGTAGAGGTGGTGGAAGAGCCTCGAAAAAAACAGAATCGATCCAGATTTTTTGCTATGTCACTTTCTGCTATGAGACAACTTCCAATACATGTACTTCTAATTCAACTCTTAACTTCTAATGAAATTTTCTGATTTTCCTGCGACTACAGTCTTTACTTTTTAGTAAATACTGTAGTCGAAGGCTCTCTTTTCATCGGCTACTACACCGAGATGTAGGGGAGGACGCCACCCCTTTCTCTGGATTACTTTACATAAGCTTGATCGTCAGCTTATAATGCTGAGTGTTTAACAAGGAGGTACCGAGTACCATCTTTTGAGTCTTTGGCATGATTGAACCTTGTTCTCTCTGCCGATTAGCAAACACTCTAACCTTATTTTAACTTCTGATGGAATTTTCCACTTTTCAGCTTACTCTAACCTGATGTAGAAAATACCGTTCTTAACATTATTTTTACACACCTACAGCCAATCTTGCTAGTGTAGGATCTTATTTTTCATGTCTTTCTGTAAGGAGATGAAGAGGGGATATCCTTTTATCTTCTCGTAAAGAAACGGAACAAGGAAAAGTATTTCTGTAACTATAACAAAAAGGGGTTTTATTAACTCAAGGTTACCTATACCGTTTGGTATAGGTAGAAGAGAGTGGGACAGTGTCCGTCTGAGGAAGAGACAGAATATAAGAGTTCTTAGGGCCGCACGTGGTTATCTTCAGGGGAAGATGGTAGTAGTCGTCAAGTGGCGACGGCGGCAGGAGAGAGAGCGTTTCCTCATTCCTCGCTGGTGCTCTCTGCGATGTTTCCAAGCTGGTGCCAGGAGATTGTCTCATCTTTTTCTTTGAACCCTAAGGGGACATAAGTAGTCCCTTAGGGAACTAACGATATTACTGTGCCCTGTGATTTGATTGGACAAGCCAACTCACAGGGATAGTGATTACGCATTCAAAAGTAGTCCCTAGACTGCTACATTTCCTCCTGAATTTCTGATCCACAACTGTTTAACTTCAATTTCTTCTCTCTCTCACATGATTAAAGTAGATGTTACCTTTGCATATAAAGACAGGTGAATCTTCGAGGTGGGGGGGGGGGGGTGTTCAAACTTTGCCAATTATACATAATTATCTATTTACTTACCTCCTTACGAAAGAGCAAAATTAAACAGAAAGTCGGGTTTTATTGTGGGAAAATCAAGCTCCCTCAAAAGGGGCATCCTGGATTGGGACACAAACGAAAAATTGTCACAGTCTCGAACAGCATTTTTCAATCTTTTTACCCTCGCATTGACCTTAAAATAAATTACATGACACAAAGAACTCCCGTGTAAAAACAAAATTATACACCACATCTTTCTCATTTATTTTCATCATAGTTCACATAAATATAATATATATTTTTGAATAACTGGTTTAAGGAAAAATAAATACTTCTTTGTCGCATTTCTTGGTAATGTTAAATAAAATTCATACTGTTCGTTTATAATACTTCAGACAGTTTTCATTGATTTCTAGGCAAGTACAGTCTTGGCAGACACTGATTTCTATAGATGACCCTATGGAGGGTTAACATTTTTTGTGTCTTTACATCTAGCCTGTTAATGGTTTGTTGAGGGCAATCAATGATGCCAAAGCTGTACGTAATTACTGGCATGTCAAGTTGGTTAATGGCAGTTATTTTATTTTTATTTGTAAGCTGTGTTTTGCAGATCTTTCTCACATGGCGTACATACTCTCTGCCAATTTTCTCTCTCATCCTGGCATGTTGGATGGTGTCATTTTCCTCAATGCCAAGGTATTTATATGATTCTTGCTCTTCAAGATCTCGTAATGTGATAACTAATGAATGACAGCCAGTACCAAACGATATATTAGTGTGTGCATGTGTGTCTGAACGTCAACGGACACACATTGATGATGGGTGTATGGTCTCACTTGCACTTATGTAAGATAACAAATAAAATACATGTATGTATGTATATATATAAATATGTATATATATGTGTGTGTATGTATGTATATAATAATAATAATAACAAATAATAAATAAAAGAAACGATGAACAAACAGAAAATAACATATATTTTTAAAAAATGAAGAGAAGTGATAAGGAAAAGAGAAAAAGAAAATTATTAAATATTTAATATTATTGTTTTCAGGGGAGCCAACTCTACATGACTTCGAGATCCTTAGATATGAGTTGTGTTCCCTGCATCTGGATTATATATTATATATACGCACATGTTCTGACAATAATTAAATTAATTGGAATTAAATAGAAACACAAAATAATAATAGAACTATTACTGATAAAATATTACAACATTAATTATAAGAATGTCAACATATATATATATATATATATATATATATATATATATATATATGCCAGCTTACAATCTATTTGCTATTTCTGCAGATCTAATGCAACAAAATACATCTCATCTGAGATTGCACATATTTTTTTCCTTCTCTTTCTAAAGATGAAGTATACATCGAAAATTCAAAGAACTCAACAACACGGATACCATCCTAATTCGACACACCAAATTGGTAAATAAACTTATTATTGAAAATTATTGAAACCTTTCAATATTTTCGTTTGTTCTATTTTTTACCAAATGCATTGTCATAGCCTTCAAACACAACTTCTTATATATGGATTATGACAATATATGTGTTAGCATATACTATCAGCACCTTTTAATTAGCACTCTCTTAAAATAAATTCAGCTCGATGATTGTCATCCAGTAACAACAGGGCATATATAAATAAGCCAGGTACAAGTTATATTCCAATAACCATGTGTTTTTATTTTTTTAAATTTTTTCGCATTTTCAAAAAACATAACATTCCTGTCAGATGTATATTTTACGACTAGTTTCACTTGTGCTGTGCAAAATTGCACCTAATACTACACTAAACACTAGAGGATCAACACACCCACCATCAGTAGAGAATATCACTACAAAAGAAAAACAGACATAGAAACTCACTTTGGTTCAACCTTCCTATAGCTTAAACATCCTCACTAACATACCCAAACAGTTCGACCAAATTATCGTGAAGAATTTTCCTAAGGATAGTAGACTAGGTAAGATTATAAATAAAAATACAGTAAAACTATCTTTCTCAACATCGATAAACCTAACATAACTATAGTAAGTTCAAATAATAAACAACAATAGAAACTACAGTCCAGAACCAGAATAATAACTGCCAATGTAACTGTAAAAATGTTAATGAGGGGAGCTGTTAAACTTCAGATATAAATGTAACGTCATATAGGGAAACAGAATTATAACATATATCGAGTTGACGGGTGCAGTTTCAAGGATAGATTTTAAAACCATATACACTCTTTTCAAGAACCTAATGCAAATTCAAAGAGGTCCCTACAACTTTAGTTAAATATGTAAGAGAACTAAATAATAAAAATATTCAATACAGCCTGAAATGGTCTATACTAGGTAGAGCAGGGAAGCGCAAATCTAATAAATCTAAGAGATGTAACCTTTGTATTTTGGAATCCTATAATATTGTTATGTCTAAGGAGAATTTATTAAATAAAAGACAGGAAGTGGTTCAAAACTGTCTACAAATAACCGCATATGTTCTCTCCTGTTACAGACCTATATCGTCATCTGAGGTATTAACCCTTCATCAATATAAATATGAAAACTATTTACGGTATAAGAATATTCTAAGATAAGGTAGGCAAAAGAAACTTAAACCCTAATAGTATATAATTGGAATAGTAATACCTCATTGTAAAACAATAAAAATAGAGATCATATATAGCAAAAATAGCCGCAACGACTTAGTTTATACCTATCCTATATATAAGGAAATGGTAAGATAGCTAGATTATAAGTACGTCATGAAGACAATAGTTGATATGACGTGTACTAACAGTGAAATAGGGTTAAGTCAATAACTAAGATAATGTAGGGAAGGAGGCAAGTACCAGTAATAAGTTAACATTTAAATTATAATGCCGAATAAATGTTAAATATAGATAGAGAGCCATAAAAATATGAAATTAATTCGCTGTAATATAGATATAGACATACATTTGCTGTAGGGAGCTAATATGGGAATGGGTGGTTGGGGTTATTTCCCTTATAATATCTTCTTTCCTTTCTTCCACCTTTCTTTTATAACTACTTGACATATCACTTTCTTAGCAGTGTAAGGATAAATGAATAGGAATTATTTTGTAGATATTGAACCAAGTGGGGAACATAACTTCTATCCGGCTGACATTGCCTACGGGTCTACTAACATAACAGTAGAAAGGTAACCAGAAATGAATCAGAAAGCGTAATAATACACTAACTCAATAGAATCAACGAATACATGATAGAATAGGGTTAGACACACAATATAACTTAAAAAGCTAAATGGAAAGTAGGCAATAAGAAAGTGAAAACCTAATAGTATATAATGAAACAGTAAAACAACGGAAAGAACCAATGCAGTTTCGAGTAACAATAAAAGAAACATTCTTCATTGAAAAATACTCTATCAAATCCGCGGCAATACCCAATGGACAAGTAATAGGCACCCGGATGACAAATACCTAGAGTAAATTGGTCTAGATTTAAACATCATTGATACATTAATAAATATAGTGGCCTCAAACAACTTTAGAAACATGACACCCTGAAACTAAACCCACTTGTAGTGAACGCAAATTCTATAAGGACCATCACATACAGATTGGAAATTATGCCTTTTTTTAAATGCGAAATTTTAGGGAATCTTATCTAGCTTAAATATTATACAATAAGAAAATAAATCTTTTAACTAAAAGGGAACACATAATCGGGCAAACTCCGCACTTAGTTTTCGTATTCAAATAAAGTGAACACTCACAACATGAATGAAGTAAAAAACGTTATAGAATCAAACTAACACTTACCGGCATAAACGCCTCAACTGGCATCCATCTCATAGAAGAATACTTATTCGAATGAATGAACATTTATACACTAGAATGGCCACTTATGAATCCTAGCCAATCAGAACACAGAGAATGGACTTTCCCTTCTGAGCATAATGGAACATTCTAGCCTTATTATAAACCGGCATTTTGATGTTCTTGACACTTTGACTTATCTTGCTGCTCAACTGGTCGTACAGTTGAGCCGTAAGCATCGATTCCATAAAGTTAATGACAATTAACTTTAGGTATAAGTTTTTAAACTTTTAAATTCTCTTATTACTTTATAAAGAAGTAATTAACATCATTTTATAGAACATGAATCTATAATTGCTCCTTTTGGTGGTTCGATTTTTGTCTGGCTGACTCCAAACTGTTGCATTTCGCATTCAAATAGAAACTTACTACTTAGTATAGAAATTTACGCAATTAAATTTATCTAAGAGTTAATGTAAACGGTTTATAAATAAATACTAAACATCATTCACCAAAGCACCGAAGTATAACAATCTTAACATTGCTTGAATGGGTGGCTAAATCTGTATAACTGACTCCTAACTGGTGAATTAAAAGAGATTAACTCTGCACATAGTTTCGTATTGAAATGAGATAAATAGGCATCTGTAATTTAATAAAGTAACTTTAGGCTATTAAACTAACCTTCGAGTGAATTCAAACTTTTATAAATAAATGATAGGATTAATTAACTAGATTAACGGAATATCACTGAATTAAAATTTTCGAATGTCCGCATATTTTAGTGTGCTAACTCTGAACTGAAAAAATTAAAATGGCGCCCTAATGACCTTTTTCCACGTGTAAGTCTTTTTTTCTGTGTTTTTTCCCACAATCACCCACTGTGTGGTGTAGGTTTTTTTCAAGACATTTTCAATTTGAAAACTGGGGGTTGCAAAGCCGATCATTGACATAACAATCTTTTATTGGCACACAAGAGAAATTAGTCGTAAAATATTAATCTCACAAGAATGTTATGTTTTTTAAACGCAAAAAAATAAATATAAAAAACATGGTTATTGGAATATAAATTGAACGTGATATATATAACTAAATATATATATATATAGTATAAAGTTTTATTTATACAAACATTATTGGTTACATATGTGCATGCATGTTTCAATTGTGCACATATGTAACCAATAATGTTTGTATAAATAAAAAATTTATACTAAAAAAACAACTCTACTTGTTATTGAACACTTTTTATAAACACTGGAGTTTAATTGGATTAACATCTATAGAAATAAATACATGTATTATATATATATATATATATATATATATATATATATATGCGTGTATCAGGGCAGCATTTTTTCTCTAAGGCACGTATTATTAAAAATAACCGACAACTCATGTCTGAAGTTTTTTGTCTGAATCCCTTCCATTTTCCGGATTAAAGTCCTAATCTCGGATGAGGTCTTTACCTGATTGACATTATTCGACTGAAGATGGACCCAGATGGGTCAGAAAGTACTTTGGACCTAAAAGAAAATTACGGCAGTTTTATCAGCCAATTCTCATCCGAGATCAGGACTTTAATCCGGAAAATGGAAGGGATTCATATAAAAATATCCAGACATGAGTTGTCGGTTATTTTTAATAATATATATATATATATATATATATATATATATATATATATATATATTCATGAGCTCCATTCTGTCTTGAGAGATAATGAATACCCTCTGTAAGGATAGCTGCGTATGTAATTGCGAAACAAGGGTTGCGTAATCACTATCTACACCCTTTTTATGAATCGGTACTGTTTGATTCCAGTGGCAAGGAGAAGTTCAAGACGAAACAATGCTGGGATAAGCGGAGAGTGCATGCAACAAAATGATGACGCATTTAGTACTGAGCAAGCTCAACGTTATTTATATATTTGTAAATTGAATAGATTTTTCAATCAAAGAATAATTTTACACATCCAACAGAATAAATGTACTTTAGAGCAGAACAGAGGAAGTGGTTACTTAATCAGGTTTTATAATTCTAAAGTGGGCAGCGTTTTCGGCTAGGATCATTGTACGCATCATGATCAAGAAAAAGCGTCATCAAACACTGGAAAAAGGGAGTTAATCAATTATGTTCATCCGGTCAAACAAAAAACGTTTTTTCAGTCTTAAAAGCCAAAAGAAAATTATCTATTAAACGTTCATGGCAAACCTTTTTTTTGTTCCGTTGCAAAAAGGCTTTCTGGATTAGTAATTAGGTGAACGCCGCTTAAGCCGTGAAAACATGCAACTACACCCATTACTGCAAGGTTTCTGTATGAATTACAGAGAGCATAGAATGATAGCCAGATGTGGATAAAGCCCCGACCACCCAACATACTTATGAATAGTTCACTAACATCTAACAACTCCAAAAATCGACTCCGCGCTATTCTAACCCCCCAAAAACAAAAATCGGATCGCTAGGGGACATTTGGCGGAAGATAAGCTTTTACTTTGATAGGCTGTAAGTGCAAAAAAAAAACAACCAATATTCTTAAAATGCGTCCATTCAATGTGTGCGTTTAGCGATTTAAACACTATGTCAAATGAAGGCAGGAAATAACAATGAAAATGCTATTTAAAGCATAAGCATGACAGACCAACGAAAATGCTATTTAAAGCATAAGTATGACAGACCAACGAAAATGTTATTTACAGCATAAGCATGACAGACCAACGAAAATGTTATTTACAGCATAAGCATGACAGACCAACGAAAATACTATTTAAAACTTAAGCATGACAGACCAACGAAAATGCTATTTAAAACATAAGCATAACAGACCAACGAAAATACTATTTAAAACATAAGCATGACAGACCAACGAAAACGCTATTTAAAACATAAGCATGACAGACCAACGAAAATGCTATTTAAAACATAAGCATGACAGACCAATAGAAATGCTATTTAAAGCATAAGCATGACAGACCAACGAAAATGCTATTTAAAACATAAGCATGACAGACCAACGAAAATGCTATTTAAAGCATAAGCATGACAGACCAACGAAAATACTATTTAAAACATAAGCATGACAGACCAACCAAAATGCTATTTAAAACATAAGCATGACAGACCAATAGAAATGCTATTTAAAGCATAAGCATGACAGACCAACGAAAATGCTATTTAAAACATAAGCATGACAGACCAACGAAAATGCTATTTAAAACATAAGCATGACAGACCAATAGAAATGCTATTTAAAGCATAAGCATGACAGACCAATGAAAATGCTATTTAAAACATAAGCATGACAGACCAATAGAAATGCTATTTAAAGCATAAGCATGACAGACCAACGAAAATGCTATTTAAAACTTAAGCATGACAGACCAACGAAAATGCTATTTCAAATATAAGCATGACAGACCAACGAAAATGCTATTTAAAGCATAAGCATGACAGACCAACGAAAATGCTATTTAAAACATAAGCATGACAGACCAACGAAAATGCTATTTAAAACATAAGCATGACAGACCAATGGAAATGCTATTTCAAACTTAAGCATGACAGACCTATGGAAATGCTATTTCAAATATAAGCATGACAGACCAATGGAAATGTTATTTCAAACTAAAGTATGACAGACCAACCAACTGACTGTAAAATCCTCTCAAAGATCCCGGAATTCTTCTAAGAAAAAAGAACAAAAAACTTATACTTAAATATTTGCCTTTACATTCAGATCAAATTTCAGTTCAAAGTTTGTGTAAATCTTTAGAGACCTGAAGAAATTTTAATCCTACCGGCTAAAAGTGCATGAATTCTCAAGATGAAGAGGTCATTGGAAATCCAAGAGGTCAGTGAGTAAAATAATTGAATCGTAAGATTTTTTGGTGGCGAGACGTAATCTTCATCAATTGGCCACAAAAGAAGATATTCATCATTTTAAAGACTTTTATTTTTGTTTTTAATAAGCATTCGATTAATAGGCGAAATTGACTTTTAACAGTCCCTTAGACTATAAAATGACTTATAATGGTCTGGTTACGTTCACTATGTTTCCTTCTTTTATCTGTTGTATTGCCACCTGGACTTACGGTTAATGAAGAGTGTGTGTGTTTTTTATTTTATTAAAAAAACTTTACTATCCCTGACCAGTGGAGTGCGGGTGGTGGCCTAGGGTATCCAAATTCGGGGTAGGGAGGCATCCAATCATATTGAAATTATCTCTTTTTCGCATATTTCTTAGTACTAGGACTTATACTTGAATCTTTGGGGAATACAATCAAGGAGTTGGCCTGGGACATCACCAGATCTCTGCACAATACTGTCTCTAGCACATAAGGAAGGTTTACAGGAAAGTTTGCAAATCCATTATAAGCACGACACACGCCATTGTGAATAGTAAGGCCTGGGATAATAAATTATTGAATAAAAAAAACACATGACTATAGAGTCGATGCTTAGGGCTCAACTATACGACCAGTTAAGCAGCAAGATAAGTCTTTAGGGTGGTGCAAGTCTCCCAAACTCTAGAGTGGCCAACACCAGACAACATCTGACACTTTCTCTTCATGCAGTCCGCTCTAAAGGGATTGATTGCAGCCAGGTTGCAGGCAGTCATATCAATTCTTCTGCACTCGAATCACATCTTCCTGAGTTTATTATGATCGCTAGAGCCCGGGATATCCAGAGGTGTTATGGAGTTGATGCAACACATTGCATACTGTACATGGCTAAACTACTTGGAATGTCGAGTGTAAAGCATCTGTAATCTCACCAATACCATACATTTCATAAATAGTATGCTAATGATAGTTTCTATTTCAACCGTAACTGGGCCTTGACAGATATTACCACCATGGGTTTATGGTAGAACTGCAAATAATGGCATCTTAACTCCACACTCCCAAAGATCCCAAATTGGAACCCCATCACCAAATGCAGTTTCATGCCATACCCAAGATAGATTCTAGTTAACGCAGAGATGGGACCCTGTCAGATATTACCACCATGGGTTTATGGTAGAACTGCAAATAATGGCATCTTAACTTCACACTCCCAAAGATCCCAAATTGGAACCCCATCACCAAATGCAGTTTCATGCCATACCCAAGATAGATTCTAGTTAACGCAGAGATGGGACCCTGTCAGATATTACCACCATGGGTTTATGGTAGAACTGCAAATAATGGCATCTTAACTCCACACTCCCAAAGATCCCAAATTGGAACCCCATCACCAAATGCAGTTTCATGCCATACCCAAGATAGATTCTAGTTAACGCAGAGATGGGACCCTGTCAGATATTACCACCATGGGTTTATGGTAGAACTGCAAATAATGGCATTTTAACTCCACACTCCCAAAGATCCCAAATTGGAACCCCATCACCAAATGCAGTTTCATGCCATACCCAAGATAGATTCTAGTTAACGCAGAGATGGGACCCTGTCAGATATTACCACCATGGGTTTATGGTAGAACTGCAAATAATGGCATCTTAACTTCACACTCCCAAAGATCCCAAATTGGAACCCCATCACCAAATGCAGTTTCATGCCATACCCAAGATAGATTCTAATTAACGCAGAGATGGGACCCTGTCAGATATTACCACCATGGGTTTATGGTAGAACTGCAAATAATGGCATCTTAACTTCACACTCCCAAAGATCCCAAATTGGAACCCCATCACCAAATGCAGTTTCATGCCATACCCAAGATAGATTCTAGTTAACGCAGAGATGGGACCCTGTCAGATATTACCACCATGGGTTTATGGTAGAACTGCAAATAATGGACTTTTTAACTCCACACTCCCAAATATCCCAAATTGGAACCCCATCACCAAATGCAGTTTCATGCCATACCCAAGATAGATTCTAATTAACGCAGAGATGGGACCCTGTCAGATATTACCACCATGGGTTTATGGTAGAACTGTAAATAATGGCATCTTAACTCCACACTCCCAAAGATCCCAAATTGGAACCCCATCACCAAATGCAGTTTCATGCCATACCCAAGATAGATTCTAGTTAACGCAGAGATGGGACCCTGTCAGATATTACCACCATGGGTTTATGGTAGAACTGTAAATAATGGACTTTTTAACTCCACACTCCCAAAGATCCCAAATTGGAACCCCATCACCAAATGCAGTTTCATGCCATACCCAAGATAGATTCTAATTAACGCAGAGATGGGACCCTGTCAGATATTACCACCATGGGTTTATGGTAGAACTGTAAATAATGGCATCTTAACTCCACACTCCCAAAGATCCCAAATTGGAACCCCATCACCAAATGCAGTTTCATGCCATACCCAAGATAGATTCTAATTAACGCAGAGATGGGACCCTGTCAGATATTACCACCATGGGTTTATGGTAGAACTGTAAATAATGGCATCTTAACTCCACACTCCCAAATATCCCAAATTGGAACCCCATCACCAAATGCAGTTTCATGCCATACCCAAGATAGATTCTAGTTAACGCAGAGATGGGACCCTGTCAGATATTACCACCATGGGTTTATGGTAGAACTGCAAATAATGGCATTTTAACTCCACACTCCCAAATATCCCAAATTGGAACCCCATCACCAAATGCAGTTTCATGCCATACCCAAGATAGATTCTAGTTAACGCAGAGATGGGACCCTGTCAGATATTACCACCATGGGTTTATGGTAGAACTGCAAATAATGGCATCTTAACTTCACACTCCCAAAGATCCCAAATTGGAACCCCATCACCAAATGCAGTTTCATGCCATACCCAAGATAGATTCTAGTTAACGCAGAGATGGGACCCTGTCAGATATTACCACCATGGGTTTATGGTAGAACTGCAAATAATGGCATCTTAACTCCACACTCCCAAAGATCCCAAATTGGAACCCCATCACCAAATGCAGTTTCATGCCATACCCAAGATAGATTCTAGTTAACGCAGAGATGGGACCCTGTCAGATATTACCACCATGGGTTTATGGTAGAACTGCAAATAATGGCATTTTAACTCCACACTCCCAAAGATCCCAAATTGGAACCCCATCACCAAATGCAGTTTCATGCCATACCCAAGATAGATTCTAGTTAACGCAGAGATGGGACCCTGTCAGATATTACCACCATGGGTTTATGGTAGAACTGCAAATAATGGCATCTTAACTTCACACTCCCAAAGATCCCAAATTGGAACCCCATCACCAAATGCAGTTTCATGCCATACCCAAGATAGATTCTAATTAACGCAGAGATGGGACCCTGTCAGATATTACCACCATGGGTTTATGGTAGAACTGTAAATAATGGCATCTTAACTCCACACTCCCAAAGATCCCAAATTGGAACCCCATCACCAAATGCAGTTTCATGCCATACCCAAGATAGATTCTAATTAACGCAGAGATGGGACCCTGTCAGATATTACCACCATGGGTTTATGGTAGAACTGTAAATAATGGCATCTTAACTCCACACTCCCAAATATCCCAAATTGGAACCCCATCACCAAATGCAGTTTCATGCCATACCCAAGATAGATTCTAGTTAACGCAGAGATGGGACCCTGTCAGATATTACCACCATAGGTTTATGGTAGAACTGCAAATAATGGCATTTTAACTCCACACTCCCAAAGATCCCAAATTGGAACCCCATCACCAAATGCAGTTTCATGCCATACCCAAGATAGATTCTAATTAACGCAGAGATGGGACCCTGTCAGATATTACCACCATGGGTTTATGGTAGAACTGTAAATAATGGCATCTTAACTCCACACTCCCAAAGATCCCAAATTGGAACCCCATCACCAAATGCAGTTTCATGCCATACCCAAGATAGATTCTAATTAACGCAGAGATGGGACCCTGTCAGATATTACCACCATGGGTTTATGGTAGAACTGTAAATAATGGCATCTTAACTCCACACTCCCAAAGATCCCAAATTGGAACCCCATTACCAAATGCAGTTTCATGCCATACCCAAGATAGATTCTAATTAACGCAGAGATGGGACCCTGTCAGATATTACCACCATGGGTTTATGGTAGAACTGCAAATAATGGCATCTTAACTCCACACTCCCAAAGATCCCAAATTGGAACCCCATCACCAAATGCAGTTTCATGCCATACCCAAGATAGATTCTAATTAACGCAGAGATTGGACCCTGTCAGATATTACCACCATGGGTTTATGGTAGAACTGTAAATAATGGCATCTTAACTCCACACTCCCAAAGATCCCAAATTGGAACCCCATCACCAAATGCAGTTTCATGCCATACCCAAGATAGATTCTAATTAACGCAGAGATGGGACCCTGTCAGATATTACCACCATGGGTTTATGGTAGAACTGTAAATAATGGCATCTTAACTCCACACTCCCAAATATCCCAAATTGGAACCCCATCACCAAATGCAGTTTCATGCCATACCCAAGATAGATTCTAATTAACGTAGAGATGGGACCCTGTCAGATATTACCACCATGGGTTTATGGTAGAACTGTAAATAATGGCATCTTAACTCCACACTCCCAAAGATCCCAAATTGGAACCCCATCACCAAATGCAGTTTCATGCCATACCCAAGATAGATTCTAGTTAACGCAGAGATGGGACCCTGTCAGATATTACCACCATGGGTTTATGGTAGAACTGCAAATAATGGCATTTTAACTCCACACTCCCAAATATCCCAAATTGGAACCCCATCACCAAATGCAGTTTCATGCCATACCCAAGATAGATTCTAATTAACGCAGAGATGGGACCCTGTCAGATATTACCACCATGGGTTTATGGTAGAACTGTAAATTATGGCATCTTAACTCCACACTCCCAAAGATCCCAAATTGGAACCCCATCACCAAATGCAGTTTCATGCCATACCCAAGATAGATTCTAATTAACGCAGAGATGGGACCCTGTCAGATATTACCACCATGGGTTTATGGTAGAACTGTAAATAATGGCATCTTAACTCCACACTCCCAAAGATCCCAAATTGGAACCCCATCACCAAATGCAGTTTCATGCCATACCCAAGATAGATTCTAGTTAACGCAGAGATGGGACCCTGTCAGATATTACCACCATGGGTTTATGGTAGAACTGCAAATAATGGCATTTTAACTCCACACTCCCAAATATCCCAAATTGGAACCCCATCACCAAATGCAGTTTCATGCCATACCCAAGATAGATTCTAATTAACGCAGAGATGGGACCCTGTCAGATATTACCACCATGGGTTTATGGTAGAACTGTAAATAATGGCATCTTAACTCCACACTCCCAAAGATCCCAAATTGGAACCCCATCACCAAATGCAGTTTCATGCCATACCCAAGATAGATTCTAATTAACGCAGAGATGGGACCCTGTCAGATATTACCACCATGGGTTTATGGTAGAACTGTAAATAATGGCATCTTAACTCCACACTCCCAAAGATCCCAAATTGGAACCCCATCACCAAATGCAGTTTCATGCCATACCCAAGATAGATTCTAGTTAACGCAGAGATGGGACCCTGTCAGATATTACCACCATGGGTTTATGGTAGAACTGTAAATAATGGCATCTTAACTCCACACTCCCAAAGATCCCAAATTGGAACCCCATCACCAAATGCAGTTTCATGCCATACCCAAGATAGATTCTAGTTAACGCAGAGATGAGACCCTGTCAGATATTACCATCATGGGTTTATGGTAGAACTGCAAATAATGGCATCTTAACTCCACACTCCCAAAGATCCCAAATTGGAACCCCATCACCAAATGCAGTTTCATGCCATACCCAAGATAGATTCTAGTTAACGCAGAGATGGGACCCTGTCAGATATTACCACCATGGGTTTATGGTAGAACTGCAAATAATGGACTTTTTAACTCCACACTCCCAAAGATCCCAAATTGGAACCCCATCACCAAATGCAGTTTCATGCCATACCCAAGATAGATTCTAGTTAACGCAGAGATGAGACCCTGTCAGATATTACCATCATGGGTTTATGGTAGAACTGCAAATAATGGCATCTTAACTCCACACTCCCAAAGATCCCAAATTGGAACCCCATCACCAAATGCAGTTTCATGCCATACCCAAGATAGATTCTAGTTAACGCAGAGATGGGACTCTGTCAGATATTACCACCATGGGTTTATGGTAGAACTGGGAGTAATAGCAACTAATGAGTGACTCAAAACACTGCAAAACTCCCGAATTGGAGCCTCATCATCTTGTAATTTAAGAACCCATCATGAGTACTACAGCTTGTAATCTAACATATAAAGTTTTCTTGTCGGATTTTCAAAGTCAGACACAAATAGCAAACTTTACTTCTGACTAGCTAATTCTCATTTGTTATTGTTGTACTGTGTTATTGGCAATACGTATTTAGCTACAATTTATTTTTTAAATTACTTAGTCTGGCCCAAACAACTAATATGAAACATTTTTTAAATAATCACCTAAAAATACAACTAAATGAGAGGGATGATTTATTTTAAATTGAAGAATATAATAGGAGTTGTCTACCTTAAGTTAAAAAATGTGCAAACCTAAAAACTTTAAAAGTTAAAACTAAAATGACTTCACTGCCTCCCGGGCAACGCCGGGCAGGTGTAACTAGGATATAAATAAACAACTACTGATAATCAGCAAAGGTAATTTATTGTCTGTTGCATTTGTTATCTGCTCATTTTCAAAGCAATCTCAGATCATAAGAACGGTTGAACAAGCCACGAACAGCGACAGTGCATTGAGACCTTAAATGCTTTTTAGATGTAATCCCTTTGGCAACTGACGTCTCACTTGAATAATATATCTTGAAAGCTATAATTAACGCTTACAAGGTGCAAGCTTGTCACTTCCTGTTTTAGCATCAGGATAATAACGCCAGCTATTTCCTGTGCACTCGAAACTGCAATAAACTATTTCTGGGGTTGCCCATAAAAAGGAACACATTCAAGTTGAAATAGTTACAAGACAATTTATCAATTAATTCACCATGCAAGAAGATAATTTGAACATCTAGGAATCAAACACAGAAAGGAATTCCTTTTGAGTCTTGCTCTTAATCAACTTATAGTTTTGGTGTCGTAATTAATCTTTTGAAAGGAAAGAAATAATTTAACAAATCTAAAAAAGGAATTTTTAAACTTCATCTAAAGAAAATATTATTTATATCTATAAAGTTATCTAACATATAAAGTCATATTGTCAGATTTTCAAAGTCAGACTCAAATAACAAACTGTTTCTGACTAGCCAATTTGAATTACTTACAATCTATATTATGAAAAGGTTTTTTTTTATTAGTCACCGAGAAAATAAACATCTATAAAATTATTTATAAAATTATCTAACATATAAAGTTATCTTGTCAGATTTTCAAAATCATACTCAAGTAGCATTTAAGTTAACAAATCAAACTTTGTTTTTGACGAGTTAATGTTAAATTGTTATTCTTGTACCATGTTATTCACAATATAATAACGTAATTCATTACAATTTATTGCGAACATTACTTACTCCGCCTGTAATAAAAACTGGACGCCGAATATAACTTAAGGATAAGCTTTATTTAACCATTTGTGGCTTACTGCGACAATTAGTGTTTTAACATTCACTCTTAATATACACGAATGTAGAACATTCCATTATTACTTAAAGGGGGAGACGGGCATCAATTACTTACTCCGCCACAGACAATTTATATCAACCAACATTTTTAAATAGTGACCGAAAAAACAAAATCAAAATTACTTACTCCGGTACAGACAATTTATATTAAGCAACATTTTTAACTAGTGACCGAAAAAAAAATCAAAATTTGCAAGGGAAATATATCATTTGTTTAATTACAAAATATAAAAACAATTGTCTTCCTGACGACTAAAATTATTTTTCTTTTCTGTTTAAGTTTTTAAAATGTGCCAAAAAATAAAACTTAAAAAGAATTTACTGCATCCCGGGCAATACAGTGTAGATACAGCTAGTATATATGTATATATATGTATATATATATTTATATATATATATTACGCCCGCCACTCTCAGTGTAAATATAACTTAATTTCTCTGTTATCACATAACAACCGCCCGTGGTCAAGGAGATTAGGCGACTGCTTACAGATTAAAAGTATATCTGTGAACCGGGTTTGTGTCCGGTGACTGTCTGAGATTGTCATTTCCTTACACTGATGGGAGCCGAAAGCTCGAAACGACGTCGTATGTAGGTAAAATATCAAAATTTAATATATATATACAAATATATATATATATATATATATACACACATATACATATATATATACACATATATACATATATATAGACATATATATATATATATATATATGGGAAAATGAAAAAGGAAAACCATAAAATGGATGTTTTTTATGTGTACATCAACGTTTCGTCTTTATTTATAAGACTTCATCAGGATGATAATATAGAGAAAAATGTCATGCAAGTACAAATACATATAAGGTTGACATATTGGGAGGAAAACAAAAATAAAATAATGGCCACTACTGGGTGGACGTCCGTACTTGGTGGAGAATAAAAATGAATGTTGAAGAAAATGAGTGGGGAAGAAGTGGAAAGATGGGGGTGAGCAAGAACTACTGTGGCTGGTAGTAAGAGAAAGAGGTGGGGGGGATGAGCAGGGATAAAGTGAGAGGGAGTGGAGGAGAGGGAGGAGGGAGGTGTTTGACCAGATGGCTGCGGTCAAGATTGAAGGGGAAAAAGTAAGTTGGAATGTTTGTGTGTGGGGGGTGTATGCAGATAAAAGGAGGATGGGTAGAGAAGGAGGGGGGCTGTGATTTTGGTGGATGGGCGAAAGTTATGGTCTTAGAGAGCGTTTTGAGAAAATGAGGGAATTTAAGAAGGGGGTATGGAAGAGTGAGGGTATGAGAGAAATAGTTGAGAGGGGGAATGGGTGAGGGGGAGAGGGAGGATTTGTTGTGATAGGGTATGAAATATTTGAAATATTTGGAAAATGATAGCAATGAATGAGGGAGTGGAGGGGTGGAGGAAGGAGGTAATTGAACGAGTGGGTATGGAATATTTGAAATATTTGGAACATGAGAAAGTTTAATTGGACTGCAGAGTTAAAAATGTGAGGGAAAAAACGGAATGAGTAAGGAGAAAGTGAAGATTCATGGAGAAAAAGGAAGGGTGTGAGTAAGTGGAAAAGTGTCATAAAGGTTAGAGATGAAAATAAATGTTATCTATGATCAGGCAAGAGTCTTTGTTCTGTAAGGATGATCTTGCTTATTAAGGGTGATAGGTTAAAGAAGCCATTTCGTTGCTTGATAGTGGTGGAGGCGGTGATGAGAGCAGTTTCCAATAATCTTCGCCGAGATTTGTTGTGGATGTATTTTGTGATTTTGGCTTGTTCAAATTTGAACGCATGACCATGTTCTAGTGCATGGGAGAAAAGTGCACTGAGAGGGTTGTTGTTTTTTATGTCCCTTTTGTGTTCATTTAATCGTTTCTTTAATTCACGTTGTGTTTCTCCCACGTAAAATTGATGGCAGTCATTGCATGGGACAGTATATAAGCCGGCATGGGATGTGGGTGTTTTTTGGAAATGTCTGGATGTGTTTAGTGTTTGTTTTATGGATTGAGATGTGGTTTGTACTGTTGGAATGCCTAGTTTGTTAAGCGTGTTGCATATGGATGTGTTATTGGAATGCGTGGGTAGGAGAAGGGATCTGTCTATGAGAGAGGTGTTAGGAGTTTGATTTTTTTGTGTAGTGTTTCTGGAGAATATTTGGAAGGCTTTTTTCTTGGCATTTAATATAAAATGTGTGGGGTATTGCAATGTTTTTAGGGAATAAAAAATGTACTTTATTTCTTCATCTATGTGTTGGGGGCTACATATTCTAAGGGCGCGTAGGAAGAATCCTATAATTATACCTGTTTTGATCTTGCTATGGTGGTGGGAGTAGAAATGTATGTAGTCATTTTTGTGAGTGTTTTTGCGGTGTACCTTAAATTCTAGTTTGTTGTTGGCTTAGTTATAAGGGTATCTAGGAAGGGAATGGAGCCGTTTATTTCAGTCTCATGGGTGAATTTTATGGAGGGTTCTACTGTGTTGAGTTTATCTTTAACATTATTGATTTGTATGTCTGTGGGGAGGAAAATTAAAATATCATCTATCTATCTAAAGTATTCGATGTTAGGGGGTAGTCTATATTTGAAAGGACCGGATTCTAAGAATTCTAAAAAGAGGCAGGCTAATACACCGCTAAGGGGGTTGCCCATGGGGAGTCCAAATTTTTGTTTGTAGAATACTTCGTTAAATTGGAAATATGTTATGTCAGTGATGAGTCTAATTATTTCTATAAAAGTGTTGGGGGAAAAAGGTAGGTCGGTTTTTATTTTTTTTATATGTGTGTGAAGTAAGCTTAGGCATTTTTTAACAGGTACATTAGTGTAGAGCGAAGTTACATCTAGGCTATGTATATTTTTATTTTCTACGTTGATGTTTTTTATTCTGCTAAGAAGGTCGCCTGAATTTTTGATGTGGGAAGGATTGATGGTACCCATTAGTGGAGTGAAGATGTTAGCTATGGCCCGTGCGATTTTGTGTGTGGTGCTACCTATGCTCAATACAATGGGACGCAAAACCCACAAACCTGACATCCCCATGCGTGCCATTGTATCGAGCATAGGTAGCACCACACACAAAATCGCACGGGCCATAGCTAACATCCTCACTCCACTAATGGGTACCATCAATCCTTCCCACATCAAAAATTCAGGCGACCTTCTCTGCATACACCCCCCACACACAAACATTCCAACTTACTTTTTCCCCTTCAATCTTGACCGCAGCCATCTGGTCAAACACCTCCATCCTCCCTCTCCTCCACTCCCTCTCTGCCATCTACTTTATCCCTGCTCATCCCCCACCTCTTTCTCTTACTACCAGCCACAGTAGTTCTTGCTCACTCCCATCTTTCCACTTCTTCCCCACTCATTTTCTTCAACATTCATTTTTATTCTCCACCAAGTACGGACGTCCACCCAGTAGTGGCCATTATTTTTTTTTTTCCTCCCAATATGTCAACCCTACATGTATTTGTACTTGCATGACATTTTTCTCTATATTATCATCCTGATGAAGTCTTATAAATAAAGACGAAACGTTGATGTACACATAAAAAACATCCATTTTATGGTTTTCCTTTTTCATTTTCCCATCACGTCGGATTACCTTCATCCTTCTCTTCCCATATATATATATATATATATATACGGTGTTGCTTTTATTGTTGTTGTTAGCGATGAATTGCTGTATTCTGGCTATTGGTAATTACCCACAGACATGTATTTCGCCATTATTGCGGCTCAACAGCGTAGCTGACTATGACAGGATTCAAACTCTTGATAACTGCTAACCAGTACACCACGAAGTGCCCATCTGAAATTATGTGATGATTATCGCTTTATAAATTTATGACGTTGCATTTTTGTCTGTGGATGACTATTTTATCTATAAATTAATAAATATATATATATATTAGCAGTTAGCTTAAACTCCTTCAATGGAAGTAAACACAAACGTTTCTGTGTAGATGATTTGTCATAATCGTATTTTTATTCTATTATATGTCTCTATTTATAAAGTTGAGCCATTTATTGCACTGACTTTAAAACACCCAAATCAAAATACTTTCTCAGATTAATTAGTTTGCATATTTCTTTGCAAAAGGGCATCTCATTAATTCACCATTCGTTCTTATTGTTTTCTTATTTCATGATTTTCATTCTATTTTTGCATATGTTTTATAATTTTAGATAGAAAATTAGAATTTTGAGTCTTTCAAGGTCAGTTTAATTTGGGGGGAAGGTACGATCCGCTTCAACATTGTAAATTAAAAATAAAGCCAAGCAAACAAGTCAGTGAGTATCCCCAACCCTACATGTATTTCATTACGAAATTAAGTTCCACCATAATGCATTTCAGTAAATTCGTACACAAGTCAGCAATCTTGTTTTTGTTAAATTGCAAATTAAAAGCAAATGCCCCTCCAAACACACACGACGGTCAAACAAGCAAGTCAGTGAGTACCTTGACCATCAAATACTTTTTTTATATCACAAATAAAAGCTTAGCATTTTGGGTGAAAAAAGTCTTTTTGGCCCTTTCTAATTAATTTACTTCTGGGGGTAGCGATTCTTGGTTTGTTCGATTTTATCGGGCAATGCCTGGACACCATACCCACTAATTATATATATATATATATATATATATATATATATATATATATATATATATATATATATAAATGTATACGTACATAGATAATAAACAATAACAAATATTTATATTTGTCGTTCCTCACAAAAAAGTAGAGCACTGTAATGGTAGTACTAACACAGCGTGACGTCAGTTGCTTTATAATGCATCATTCCTTCCCTAATAGAAGTAGAATGCCTGGACGTCAAGCCGCTTTAAAAAGTGTTTAAATTATCATTGTTTATCAGCTATTTAAAATTGCTCTATGCTGATGAGTCCAGATTAAAAAGGACGAAACATATACGTACATAGATAATAAACAATAACAAATATATATATATATATATATATATATATATATATATATATATATATATATATATATATATATATATTTAGAAATAAAGATAATAGAAAGTGTGAGAAGAATCTATCTTACTAGTCCCTTTCGGTGGCGATTCATTTGACAGCAGTGAGTGGCAGGTTGGTTGGGGGGTGTTCGGCCTGGCTTATGACTCTCCTTTCCCCACTTTAATATAGTCTAATGCCCTAAAACATTACGTTCTGCGCATGTCTGTGTGGGGAACTTTTCATTATTTAAGAAACATGATTCGACACTTTTTTTTTTTTGAGTATTTTTTCGACCTCGGTTGCTGACGTCTATTCGACCAACGAAAAAACCAGATTCGACGACGGTTGCTGAAGCCTATTCGACCAACTAAAAAACGTCTCTGTATAGCAGAGACACACTCTGGACAAAAATACCTGACCCGACAGGAGTGGGTCGCGGATTTAGAATTGTGGTGCACTAAAAAGCCCACTAAATTCGCAACGCTTTGACAACATGGATATTAAGCCAGGTGGATACTCTCCTGTTTCAATCCCAGACTAACAAAGCACTGATTACACTCCTGCTGGATCCCCACCCCCTTGTATCGTGGAAGGACCACATTTACTTTGTTTGTTTTTTTTCTTACATTTTGCGAATTTAAGGTGTGCACTGACTTTATTCTGCGACCATTAACACCTAGTGCAGTATGACTCTTAGTAACGATACTAGTTATGAAGACCTCCTAAAGGAGCAACAGTCCATCCGGGCCCTTATAGACAATACTATTTCAAATCTGAAGGGACTCGAGTCATTGGACAGGGTAACTTTACAAAGTTATGAAGAGGATATCGCGTCATGGCGCCAGGAATTGCTCCTCCTGGATCGTCAACTCAGTAGAAAGGCCCCTGGTGACTCTGTATCAGAACTTCTATCTGAGAGCTTTTTTATTAAGCTTAGGACTACAAAAGAACTGGTGAGTTCGAATGCTTCCTTGCCACCAGAGGCATCAGCATTATCTGAAGAGGTTGGCAATTCAATCCCGTTACAACCAGGACTACAACTCGCTAGGCCCTCATTGAAATGTCCTGTTTTTGACGGGCAGGACAAAGCAAATATGTTTGCATATAGGGATTTCCTTGCTAAATTCCAATCTTGTATGTCGATCATACATTCAGACAAAGAACGGCTGTTGTGGTTGAGAGAGCATCTGACGGGAAGACCATTTCAACTGATCGAATACTTGGACATTGTTGACGGGAATTACTTGGTGGCCCTTAAGATATTAAAGGACGAATATTGGGATGAGGAAGCTATCCGAGAGGCCATATTTGAGAAGGTAGTTGGGGGCACCAAACTTCCTAGTGAATGGGGAAATCTAAAAGAACATATTTCCCAAATTCAATACGAACTCGGAGAACTGGACAGGTTTTTTGGCTATGACTTCCTTCAAGAGGATTCAGGCAGTGGATGGATGGTTGCTCACATTCTGTTCAAGAAGCTCCCTTCTGATATACAGATGGAATTGATGAGGGCATTAGGCTCCCCTTACCCCACTCTGAATTTTATGTTCACGCACATTGGCGGCATTGTGAAGGCACTATCGCGTTTTAAACCAGACTCCCAACATTACAAGGCAAAGGTAATGCCTCAGAGCAGGATTCCTGGACCTTCACGATGGGTTAGGCCCTCGGGGGGCCCAGCCTTATTGAACCTAAGCACTAGGGACGTGCTGGAGAAAAAATATTGCAACCTCTGTCAAAATAACGGCCATTCTAACCACCATTGTACCGTCTACACCACACATGAACAACGAGTAACACGTTGTAGAGAGTTAAGGTTGTGCGAGTTTTGTACTACGGTGGCACACATAACAAGGGATTGCCCTGGACATAAGGGTTTTAAGTATCTGTGTAAGATTTGTGGGTCCCTAAATCACTTCAGTGTAATGTGCCCAAGGATGGAGGGTCCAGTAACCAAAACCTACTCCTGCATCAATTCTCAGCCATGGGGAGAGCAATATTTACTTCCTATAGTCTCGATCAAGTTGAGACGGAGGGGCCGAGTGATAAAGGTAAACTGCATCATTGATACTGGCAGTCAAAGGTCGTACTTTTCTGGTGAGGTCTTTCATCATCTGAATTGCCATTCAGATGACCTACAGGTTGTATCCATGGACATATCAACCTTTATTGGTGGAGAGAGCCGAACTTTCAGGCAATTAACAACAATTGTAGAATTTTCTCCTGGACTTGCACGTCAGTTTCCAATCCTGGTGGATGAACGAATGGATCTTTCCCTGAACATACCAGACGGAACTGCTGTCCTGAGGAATCTGCGGAACAGTAACCTGGAACTTGCCACTGATTTACAAAACATTGATCATCTCCCACTACCTGGATTATTGGGAGTAGACCTTCTTCAGTTTTTTCCCATGACCCTTGTTGACTGTATGAAGAGAACTGCTTGGCAAACACCTGCAGGTCTTATCCTCTTTGGTGACACATGTCATTTTCTACCTGAAGATTCGATGCCTCAGGATTGACTATGAGCGGATCATAAATCATCCCAGTATTACCAATGCGCCTACCTGTATGGTCAACAGCATCATTGATGCTGAACCTTCATACATTGATCCATACCATGACATATTTGAGGAGAGCTCTGTGAGCAGAGGACTTGAACACATTTTTAGTCTTGAATCCTTGGGAATCTCTGAACCAGATCCCTGGTCAGATTAGGATAAGGACAAGGTTGCTCGATTCATGGAGAATATAGAGTTCAGGGATGGGCGATACTACATACACCTGCCATGGCATGAGGAGAAATTGAAATTGGTTCAGTCCAATGCAAATATCGCCCTGAAGGTACTGGATAAGGTTGTGCTGAACTTGCAGAAGAAAGAGCTCTATGACGACTATGTCAAGGTGTTCGAAGAACAAGAAAGAGAGGGGTTGAATGTTCCCCGGAAAGTTATCAGCATTATACATTGTGATATACGCGACACTGCTGGCCGTACTTCCGCTTTCTATCCACTCCGAAACGAATTTCTGCAACGTTTTTCTTCACTCTCTACGGATCCGACTTTTCTCCTATGATCAAACTTCTCTGTTCGCAATCTAACTTCCCTCTGCCTCCTCCCCCAATCACTCCTCTTTTATCTCTTCCATTTCCAATCAGGAGCATCTCATTTGCATACCTCGTAGTCACCCTGTAGGCATTTAAAGAAACAAGTCGGCCATTCTTGTTTCCTTCTTCTTCACACGAGGTAAGCCACGCAAAAACGCGGTCGGTCGTTCTTGTTTTCTCTTCTTTTTCCTCATTTACACCACACGCCCCCCTTGATCTTCGAGATCAATAGGATACTTCGTAATCCTCCATCCAAGCAGGCCGCCTCCTCTCACGTCGAGGCCTCTGGGGAACAACTTCTTGGGGGTTAACATTTTCAGGTTCACTACAACGTGGGTCTAAGTCAGGTAGAGTCGCATCATTTGCTTCTCGGTGGCCCTCGATTTCCTCTTCTTTACTGCCCTCACTGCGTACCGGCAGTGTCATGCGACGCAGGTCTAGGATATGCCGGGGAACGCCGTTCACCATCACATTGTTCTTCGACCGCAATCCCGTTACGACCCCTTTTTTCCAACGAGTGGTACACTGTGCATTAGGGGGTTTCACCCATACCTCTTCACCTACTTTGATAGTGGCTTCCTCACTCTCGATTCCTGCTGTTTTGTTGCACGGGTGCCGCCACTTATATGTGAAAACGGCCCTATGAGGGACAGTTGTCTCGTCTTGTTTGGTTTTTGGCGAGATGTTGTACCAAAACACCGCCTCTATGGGTGATACGTTGCTTTTTTCCGCAGCGGCTTTAATGGTGCGATGATTCCTCTCCACTATTCCATTGCCACTCGGCCGATACGCTGCTCTAAAAAATTGCCTTACTCCCCACTTATCGCATACCCCTTTAAAGGCTTCAGATCGGAAAGCGGGCCCATTGTCCATCAAGAGTTCCTCAACCGGCCCTCTCTCCAAAAATATCTCCTCGATGACCCCTCCGATCGCCCATGCCGCTTCTGCCCTGATTTCTCTCCAGATGGCAAACCTTCCCGGTCCACAGTCGACCATCGAGAGATACAATTTGTGGCGATAGTGCGTCACATCAATAGCCAATCGCTTCCAGTCCTCCGCAACGTGCAACTGTCCTGTTTCGTGTCTGGACGGTCTAGGGTCAATTGATTGGCACTCTCGACAGTTCTCCACCACTTCCCTAACCTCCTCCTCGGTGGTCTCCGGGTAAACCTCTCTGGCTAGGAATAACGTTCGTTCCCGACCAAAGTGGTGCATTTCGTGTGACTCCTTGACTTCTTCCCCTGCATAGCATACCGAGGAGACCTCCTTTCCCTCCTGCAGCCAGGCCTTCTTCACGCGTGTCATCGAATCCGCCTTGTTTTTTTCTGATGGGACCAACACGACAGATACTCTTAACTGGAACTCCGCTATTAGATCGGCGAGCGCTCCGAGTCTGCGCTTGATCAGCATTTCCGCAGCACCTTTGGTCTTAACTCTCTTATCGCCAGTTACTGCCGACCGAATCCACGATGCTGCCGTTGCCGAATCGGTTTTAATTTCAATTATTTTCAATCCCCACTTCAGGGCCAGATTGAGTCCTTTCATAACGGCATCTAGTTCTGCTACGTTGATATGGGAGAAGTCGTTGGTTTTTCTTAGCCATGCCGCATCCTCCACAGTTACGCCTCCCATCTCTAGTACGACGCCCAACGCCAGGTTACTGGCATCGCACCAAATCACACCCGCATCTCCGCTGCTGACATACCAGTCCCCTTTCACTGGGTCCTCATTCCTCACCCTCGCAATGATATCTTGCAGCATGTTCATAACCTCCTTCGTTACACGGCCCTCCCAGTCAGCAGTGCCTGCTAGTCGTTTAATAAAACTACATGCTATCCTGAGCCAGCCAGCGATAGGATAGTGCCCGACCAGCCTCCCGCAGACTGAGAAAAGTTCTCGCTTCGTCAGCTCAGATCCGACTTCGGGTATTACACTCCCTCGTTCGAAGACAAGGCTTTCTTTTCCATCTCGCCTTAGTTTCAACCCCTGCACCCGTCCTCCATCCAGGGCCTCCGCCGGTTTTGCAGTTAACCCATACTTCTCGACATGGCTTCTTACTTTCTCCGCTGTCACCTCTGCCTCCTCCACCAGAATGTCGTCAATGTACGAACTAGTGGCCTCCTCCACTGAACGGTCTTTGCTCAGCACTGTCTTCAGCACGGCAGTCATAATTTTGGGGGCTGAACTCAGCCCAAAGCCTAACCTCGTCAGACAATACACTCGCCCCTTGTACCGGACCAGCTGGTACTGCCAGAGTTTTTCATCTACATGGATCTGTAGATATGCCGATTTAGCTTGTGATATACGCGACACTGCTGGCCGTACTTCCGCTTTCTATCCACTCCGAAACGAATTTCTGCAACGTTTTTCTTCACTCTCTACGGATCCGACTTTTCTCCTATGATCAAACTTCTCTGTTCGCAATCTAACTTCCCTCTGCCTCCTCCCCCAATCACTCCTCTTTTATCTCTTCCATTTCCAATCAGGAGCATCTCATTTGCATACCTCGTAGTCACCCTGTAGGCATTTAAAGAAACAAGTCGGCCATTCTTGTTTCCTTCTTCTTCACACGAGGTAAGCCACGCAAAAACGCGGTCGGTCGTTCTTGTTTTCTCTTCTTTTTCCTCATTTACACCACATACATGGATTCCTCACAGACCCGTGTTTAAGGATGAGGACACCAGTACCACCAAAATCCGCCCAGTTTTCAACTGCTCTTTCAAAACAAAGGATGCTGTGTCTTTGAATGAGGCAGTCTACCCTGGGGTCAATTTAACAGGGGACCTACTGAAATTGACCTTGCTATTTCGATCCAATGAATATCTCATATTGGCCGACATCAGGAAAGCCTTTCTGATGATTCGGCTGGCTAAGAGTTCAGACAAAAACCGTTTTTGTTTTTTTCTAAAAAAGGGTAGAACCCTTAGGAGCTATCGATATACATCTCTAATCTTCGGATTTAGTGCTAGCCCGTTCATTTTGAGTTGTGTGATGAAATATCACACGCTTCAGTAGATGATTGTTCTAGGATCTTGTTGAGTTATTTCTATGTGGACAATTTAATCAAGACTGGCAACTCGGAGCTTGAGCTTGCTGAATTATATTCCAAAGGTGTGGAGAGAATGCAGGAGGGTTAGGGTTTTACTCTCCAATCTTGCAACTCTAACTCTGCAGTTTTGCAAGAACAGATGAAGGGGGACAATACCTTTGCGCTTCATGGCTGCCAATGGGAGAAAGTTCTGGGTTACAGATATGATCCACTAACTGACTCGATTAGACTGGCGCACCAGGATTGTAATCCCGAAATGAAGATGAAAAGAGGAATCTTGTCTCATGCCTCCCTTATTTTTGATCCCTTATCATTATGTTTACCAGTGTCCATCCAGAGCCGGATCTTAATGAGAGAGTTGTGGAAGGGAGGTCACAATTGGGACGATTTCATCCCTGCAGATCTGCAACAGACATGGACTACCCTTGCCAAAGAGCTCTCGATGCTTGATTCCATAAGTTTCCCGAGGCAAGCCATTACTGAGGAGGGACCTGCTGATCTCTTTCTTTTTTGTGATGCCTCAAAGAAAGCATATGGGTTTGTCGCCTATGTTGCACAGAAAGGGAGATCATCTTTTTTGTTTGCCAAAGCCAAAATGGCCCCTATCAAAGCTAAAACCCTGCCCACTTTGGAACTACTGGCGGCCTTTTTGGCCATTAAGTGCCTACCAGAATTGTTGCGGGCATACTCTTTGGTGATATTCGAAAACGTATATATTGCTGTTGATGCACAAATTGTGTTAACATGGCTGCTAACCAGCAGGACAAATCCGAAGAATGTGTTTGCTAAGAACAGGATTAAGGACATAGGTGAAATGAAGGCCGAATTGGTTGAAGAGTTTGGCTTGACATTGAATTTTAAATATGTATCTTCTGAGCAGAATCCAGCAGATTTGTTTACAAGGGGACTCACCACTTCCAAATTCAAAAAGGAAATGGACCTTAGGTACCATGGACCAACTTGGATAAGGCATCATTCCGTTTCTTGGCCAGATCATTCATTGGACTGTCTGAGCCCTCATAGTCAGAAAGTGGTACGAGCTACTGTACTTTGTGTGACCAACAGCGTGAGTGTGGAACCGGTTGTCTCCTTCGAAAAATTTTCAAGCTTCAGCGACCATTTATGGGTTCATTTATAAGACCCAAAAGAGACAAGATGACCCTGAAAGGGCATCAAGACTGTATTTATTAAAATTAATGCAGCGACAAGCTTATCCCGAGGTTATAAATTATCTCTCTGAGTCAGATGGTAAGCAAAAACCCGCTTTGGTTGACCATTTAAATCTTTTCCTTGACACCTCTGGACTTGTTCGTTCTAAGGGACGAATAGGAAAAACCAACGCTTACACTCCGGAGGTTACAAATCCTATTTTGTTGGGAAAGTAACATCCCTTAGCGAACCTAATTATTATGGATGTTCATAGGGGTTGCTGTCATTTGGGAGCCCCTACCACTTTGAATAAATTGAGACAGTCTGGGTATTGGGTGCCAAAGGCCCGACAAAACATCAAAAAGGTACTAGCAACTTGTTTTCTCTGCAAAAAATTTAATGCAACCTAAGGAAACAGATCTTCCTCTGCACAGGGTAAATTTTGCATGTTGGAGTTGATTTTATCGGACACTTCTGGACGACCTTGGGTGGAAAGAAATCTAAGATGTACTTATTAGTTTTCACTTGTCTAGAGGTGAGAATGGTGCATCTCGAACTGGTGGATAGCATGAGTGTGAAGTCATTCCTGCAGGCTTTTATACGTTGTACGAATTCGTACGGAATCCCTTCACATTTGTATAGTGATAATGCCAAGACCTTTATAGCTGGGTGCAATTTGTTGAAGAGTGCTCTTACATCAAGTGAATTTCAGGAGAAATTTGGAGCCTGTTCAATTAAACATAACATCATTCCTCTGCACTCTCCATGGTGTGGGGGAGCATGGGAGAGGATGATTAAGACGATTAAATCTTGTTTGTATAAACTGGTCGGCCGTGCATCTTGTGACTATTTTCACTTCCTTACAGTTGTATCTGCTGTCCAACGTGCTATCAATGATAGACCCTTAACGTACCGAAGCTCAACGGATATGGGTCTTGAAATAATTACCCCCAATCATTTTCTGTATCCGCTCACCAACCCCAAGCTTATCCTGAGACTAGAAGATCTTAGCCTGGATAGTATTGACCCACCAACAAGAGCATTGATGTTGAGTTCCTTGGCAGATCGAGATGAACTGATGAGAAAATTTCGCCAATCATCGTATGAAGATTACCTCTTGAGCTTGAGGGAAAGAGGGGGAGATTTGCTTGGAAATTCCACAGTTGATGTTCATTTGGGTGAAGTCGTAGTGGTGAAGATACCTGGAAAAACTCACCCATTCTGGTCACTCGGGAGAATCACCCACCTGTTTCGGGGAGATGACGGTTTGGTGAGATCAGCTCGGGTCAAACGAGGGGATGGATCTGAACATGTTCACTCAATCAGATACCTGTACCCATTGGAGCTGGGCAACAGAGACTCTACGGAGCCAATCGATGAATCGATGCCATACCCGGATGACTCATTGGGTGAAGGTGTGACTGAGATAGAATATGAAGTTTCTCTAGACGAACCTCCTACTCAGGACACTAGAGATGATACACGCATATATCTTTGTCCAGGGTGTAGTCGTCCTGATGGAGGACAATGGATTTGTTGTGACAGATGTGATGATTGGTATCACTTCCAGTGCGTCGGCATTCAACATGCACCACTGGATGATGAAGACCCTTGGTTTTGCCAAAGGTGCTCTGATAGCACTGTATGATTTAGAACTTGCTTGAGAACCTGCTAAACTCTCGGCGTATTCCTTCTCTCTCTCTTTGTGTGTTTTTGAAAACAAAGGGAGAGAATGCTAATTTATTCTTTTTATTTTCTTTGAAAAAAGGGGAGAATATCCCCCCCCCCTTTTTTTTGTTGTGGGGGAGGATGTGAGAAAAATCTATCTTACTAGTCTCTTTCGGTGGCGATTCATTTGACAGCAGTGAGTGGCAGGTTGGTTGGGGGGGTGTTCGGCCTGGCTTATGACTCTCCTTTCCCTACTTTAATATAGTCTAATGCCCTAAAACATTACGTTCTGCGCATGTCTGTGTGGGGAACTTTTCATTATTTAAGAAACATGATTCGACACTTTTTTTTTTGGAGTATTTTTTCGACCTCGGTTGCTGACGTCTATTCGACCAACGAAAAAACCAGATTCGACGTCGGTTGCTGAATCCTATTCGACCAACTAAAAAACGTCTCTGTATAGCAGAGACACACTCTGAACAAAAATCCCTGACCCGACAGGAGTGGGTCGCGGATTTAGAATTGTGGTGCACTAAAAAGCCCACTAAATTCGCAACGCTTTGACAACATGGATATTAAGCCAGGTGGATACTCTCCTGTTTCAACCCCAGACTAACAAAGCACTGATCACACTCCTGCTGGATCCCCACCCTCTTGTATCGTGGAAGGACCACATTTACTTTGTTTGTTTTTTTTCTTACAAAAGAAGAGAGATAAATATGTACGAATGAAAATCTATTTTAACTTCGATTGTTCAATGCAAGGGGTACTCGGTAACAACATATTTATTTTTCTTTCCTTAAGCCAAGGCTTTTCAAAGATTAAAATCTTATCATCAGAGGAATTACATAGATGGATAACTTGGCTTAACGAAAGAAAAATAAACATGTTCTTACCGAGTACACCTTGCATTGAACAATCGAAGTTGAAATAGATTTGTCATTCGTACATATTTATCTCTCTTCTTTCTATTATCTTTACCATTGCTCTATCTCGTATATTGAGCTTAAACTATTTCACTATAGGTTCTATCCTCTAAAAGTATACTTTTAGTTTCATATTTTATATATATATATATATAGAATGAAAAAGGAAAACTCGAAAATTATTTATATACTAATCAACGTGTCGTCCTTACTTCAAGACTTTCTCAAGATCGTTGATTTGAAGAAATAACATAAAAGTCAATATTTGAAAATATGTGGTGTGTTTATGACATGAAAACAATGCTTTTTTTTCAAACATACCATAAACGTTAGAATTCAAAATATGTGGTGTGTTTATGACATGAAAACAATGCTTTTGTTTCAAACATACCATAAACGTTAGAATTCAAAATATGTTTTGTGTCTATGACATGAAAACAATGCTTTTTTTTCAAACATACCATAAACGTTAGAATTCAAAATATGTGGTGTGTTTATGACATGAAAACAATGCTTTTGTTTCAAACATACCATAAACGTTAGAATTCAAAATATGTGGTGTGTTTATGACATGAAAACAATGCTTTTTTTTCAAACATACCATAAACGTTAGAATTCAAAATATGTGGTGTGTTTATGACATGAAAACAATGCTTTTTTTTCAAACATACCATAAACGTTAGAATTCAAAATATGTGGTGTGTTTATGACATGAAAACAATGCTTTTTTCAAACATACCATAAACGTTAGAATTCAAAATATGTGGTGTGTTTACGACATGAAAACAATGCTTTTTTATCAAACATACCATAAACGTTAGAATTCAAAATATGTTTTGTGTTCATGACATGAAAATAATGGTTCTTTTTTTTTCAAACATACCATAAACGTTAGAATTCAAAATATGTGGTGTGTTTACGACATGAAAACAATGCTTTTTTTTTTTCAAACATACCATAAACGTTAGAATTCAAAATATGTGGTGTGTTTATGACATAGAAAACAATGCTTTTGTTGCAAAAATACCATAAACGTTAGAATTCAAAATATGTGGTGTGTTTATGACATGAAAACAATGCTTTTTTATCAACCATACCATAAACGTTAGAATTCAAAATATGTGGTGTGTTTATGACATGAAAACAATGCTTTTTTTTCAAACATACCATAAACGTTAGAATTCAAAATATGTGGTGTGTTTATGACACGAAAACAATGCTTTTTTTCAAACATACCATAAACGTTAGAATTCAAAATATGTGGTGTGTTTATGACATGAAAATAATGCTTCTTTTTTTCAACCATACCATAAACGTTAGAATTCAAAATATGTGGTGTGTTTATGACATGAAAACAATGCTTTTTTATCAAACATACCATAAACGTTAGAATTCAAAATATGTGGTGTGTTTATGACATGAAAACAATGCTTTTTTATCAAACATACCATAAACGTTAGAATTCAAAATATGTGGTGTGTTTATGACATGAAAACAATGCTTTTTTTTCAAACACACCATAAACGTTAGAATTCAAAATACGTGGTGTGTTTATGACATGAAAACAATGCTTTTTTATCAAACATACCATAAACGTTAGAATTCAAAATATGTTTTGTGTTTATGACATGAAAATAATGCTTCTTTTTTTCAACCATACCATAAACGTTAGAATTCAAAATATGTGGTGTGTTTATGACATGAAAACAATGCTTTTTTATCAAACATACCATAAACGTTAGAATTCAAAATATGTGGTGTGTTTATGACATGAAAACAATGCTTTTTTATCAAACATACCATAAACGTTAGAATTCAAAATATGTGGTGTGTTTATGACATGAAAACAATGCTTTTTTTTCAAACATACCATAAACGTTAGAATTCAAAATACGTGGTGTGTTTATGACATGAAAACAATGCTTTTTTATCAAACATACCATAAACGTTAGAATTCAAAATATGTTTTGTGTTTATGACATGAAAATAATGCTTCTTTTTTTCAACCATACCATAAACGTTAGAATTCAAAATATGTGGTGTGTTTATGACATGAAAACAATGCTTTTTTATCAAACATACCATAAACGTTAGAATTCAAAATATGTGGTGTGTTTATGACATGAAAACAATGCTTTTTTTTCAAACATACCATAAACGTTAGAATTCAAAATACGTGGTGTGTTTATGACATGAAAACAATGCTTTTTTATCAAACATACCATAAACGTTAGAATTCAAAATATGTTTTGTGTTTATGACATGAAAATAATGCTTCTTTTTTTCAACCATACCATAAACGTTAGAATTCAAAATATGTGGTGTGTTTATGACATGAAAACAATGCTTTTTTTCAAACATACCATAAACGTTAGAATTCAAAATATGTGGTGTGTTTATGACATGAAAACAATGCTTTTTTTTCAAACATACCATAAACGTTAGAATTCAAAATATGTGGTGTGTTTATGACATGAAAATAATGCTTCTTTTTTTCAACCATACCATAAACGTTAGAATTCAAAATATGTGGTGTGTTTATGACATGAAAACAATGCTTTTTTTCAAACATACCATAAACGTTAGAATTCAAAATATGTGGTGTGTTTATGATATGAAAATAACGCTTCTTTTTTTCAAACATACCATAAACGTTAGAATTCAAAATATGTGGTGTGTTTATGACATGAAAACAATGCTTTTTTATCAAACATACCATAAACGTTAGAATTCAAAATATGTGGTGTTTATGACATGAAAACAATGCTTTTTTTCAAACATACCATAAACGTTAGAATTCAAAATATGTGGTGTGTTTATGACACGAAAACAATGCTTTTTTTCAAACATACCATAAACGTTAGAATTCAAAATATGTGGTGTGTTTATGACATGAAAACAATGCTTGTGTTTCAAACATACCATAAACGTTAGAATTCAAAATATGTGGTGTGTTTATGACATGAAAACAATGCTTGTGTTTCAAACATACCATAAACGTTAGAATTCAAAATATGTGGTGTGTTTATGACATGAAAACAATGCTTGTGTTTCAAACATACCATAAACGTTAGAATTCAAAATATGTGTTGTGTTTATAAAATCAAAAGAGTGTTTTTTCCTTTTTCTTTTTTAATATCGATTTTATGTACAAAGTTTTGTTGGGAATGTGGTGTATAATAGCTCGCCTGAATCTAAATGAAAGTTCAGTGAATATTAATTTGTGTATTAAAGGAGATATATTGTAGAAGTGAATATTAATTTGTGTATTAAAGGAGATATATTGTAGAAGTGAATATTAATTTGTTTATTAAAGGAGATATATTGTAGAAGTGAATATTAATTTGTTGATTAAAGGAGATATATTGTAGAAGTCGTTACGTTGTTTAATTGCGTCAGAGTTTGTAATGACTCCTAATTCAAGAAGTCTTTAGCAGGATTTATTCAAAATAAATTTAATGAGTCTAGCTTGTTTAAAGTTAAAAGAATGATCATGTTGTAATACATGAGAGAATAGTCTATTTAGGGAATTCTTATTCTTTTATATCTCTTTTATGTTCATCAAGCCTTTTCTTAAGTTCACATTGCGTTTCACCGATGCAAATCTGATGGCAATTATTGCATAGGACAGTATATATTTCTGCATTAGATGTGGGTGTTTTAGGAAAATTTTTTGTTGTTTTTAGTGTTTGTTTTAGTGTTTGTCTTGTTGGTATTGCTAGTTTATTTAGAATGTCGTATTATTGACAAGGGTAGGTCAAAGAATATGTCGGTGTATAAGAGAAATCTTGAAATAAAGGCGAAACGTTGATGAATATATAAATAATGTTCGGTTTTTACTTTTTCATAACTTTGTAATATTATCCCATAATTATCACCCCCCCCCCCCCCACACACACACACACATATATATATAACAACATTTTATTGAGAGAGGCGAATCTTCTCATTGATTGCTCGGTAAGGAGGGAAAGAAAATTAGCCTAATTCGTCACTAGTTACAAAATTGTTAATAACATTTATTCTATTATTTCTCTCCCTCGACCTAAGACAAAAGACACAAAAGACACAAACTCGTGTTTGAGGATTTTCTACTAGATAATCCGATGCAACATTTATGGAATATCTATTAAGGAGATTTGGTATCTGTTTGTCTCAAGTCAAAACTATACTATTACTTCTATTAATGTATTATTGTACTAGCTTTTAATGCTCGATTCAGAGTGTAGTGTAGTATCTGTTCTGTGGTCATAATATAATCCTCCCAGGCGTTATTTTCTCCTTTGTGATGGGGCAGGGTGGTATATGTTCATTCGTCATGATACCATCCTCCCAAGCTAGTAAAAATATGCAACTGGAGGACGTTGTTGAAGGTTGTCAAGCAATGTACAGAAATGCTCAAAGTCGTATTAGAATTAACAGCATATTTAGTGACAGCTTTAAGATAAAAGTAGGAGTACATCAGGGTTGTGTATTGAGTCCGTTGCTTTTCATTTGTGTCTTAGAAGCATTTTTCAGGGAGTTACGTATGAGTTGTCCAGAAGAGTGCTGTATGCTGATGCTTCAGTACTTGCCTGTGAAA
>OY744530.1:105974307-106030487 GCA_963556195.1 Sepiola atlantica | reverse complement strand
CCATCGATTCTGGTTTATGGGTAGAACTGCAAATAATGGCATCTTAACTTCACACTCCCAAAGATCCCAAATTGGAACCCCATCACCAAATGCAGTTTCATGCCATACCCAAGATAGATTCTAGTTAACGCAGAGATGGGACCCTGTCAGATATTACCACCATGGGTTTATGGTAGAACTGCAAATAATGGCATCTTAACTCCACACTCCCAAAGATCCCAAATTGGAACCCCATCACCAAATGCAGTTTCATGCCATACCCAAGATAGATTCTAGTTAACGCAGAGATGGGACCCTGTCAGATATTACCACCATGGGTTTATGGTAGAACTGCAAATAATGGCATCTTAACTTCACACTCCCAAAGATCCCAAATTGGAACCCCCATCACCAAATGCAGTTTCATGCCATACCCAAGATAGATTCTAGTTAACGCAGAGATGGGACCCTGTCAGATATTACCACCATGGGTTTATGGTAGAACTGCAAATAATGGCATCTTAACTCACACTCCCAAAGATCCCAAATTGGAACCCCATCACCAAATGCAGTTTCATGCCATACCCAAGATAGATTCTAGTTAACGCAGAGATGGGACCCTGTCAGATATTACCACCATGGGTTTATGGTAGAACTGCAAATAATGGCATCTTAACTTCCACACTCCAAGATCCCAAATTGGAACCCCATCACCAAATGCAGTTTCATGCCATACCCAAGATAGATTCTAGTTAACGCAGAGATGGGACCCTGTCAGATATTACCACCATGGGTTTATGGTAGAACTGCAAATAATGGCATCTTAACTCCACACTCCCAAAGATCCCAAATTGGAACCCCATCACCAAATGCAGTTTCATGCCATAACCAAGATAGATTTCTAGTTAACGCAGAGATGGGACCCTGTCAGATATTACCACCATGGGGTTTATGGTAGAACTGCAAATAATGGCATCTTAACTCCACACTCCCAAAGATCCCAAATTGGAACCCCATCACCAAATGCAGTTTCATGCCATACCCAAGATAGATTCTAGTTAACGCAGAGATGGGAACCCTGTCAGATATTACCACCATGGGTTTATGGTAGAACTGCAAATAATGGCATCTTAACTTCACACTCCAAAGATCCCAAATTGGAACCCCATCACCAAATGCAGTTTCATGCCATACCCAAGATAGATTCTAGTTAACGCAGAGATGGGACCCTGTCAGATATTACCACCATGGGTTTATGGTAGAACTGCAAATAATGGCATCTTAACTCACACTCCCAAAGATCCCAAATTGGAACCCCATCACCAAATGCAGTTTCATGCCATACCCAAGATAGATTCTAGTTAACGCAGAGATGGGAACCCTGTCAGATATTCCACCATGGGTTTATGGTAGAACTGCAAATAATGGCATCTTAACTCCACACTCCCAAAGATCCCAAATTGGAACTCCATCACCAAATGCAGGTTTCATGCCATACCCAAGATAGATTCTAGTTAACGCAGAGATGTGACCCTGTCAGATATTACCACCATGGGTTTATGGTAGAACTGCAAATAATGGCATCTTAAACTTCACACTCCCAAAGATCCCAAATTGGAACCCCATCACCAATGCAGTTTAATGCCATACCCAAGATAGATTCTAGTTAACGCAGAGATGGGGACCCTGTCAGAATATTACCACCATGGGTTTATGGTAGAACTGCAAATAATGGCATCTTAACTTCACACTCCCAAAGATCCCAAATTGGAACCCCATCACCAAATGCAGTTTCATGCCATACCCAAGATAGATTCTAGTTAACGCAGAGATGGACCCTGTCAGATATTGACCACCATGGGGTTTATGGTAGAAACTGCAAATAATGGCATCTTAACTTCACACTCCCAAAGATCCCAAATTGGAACCCCATCACCAAATGCAGTTTCATGCCATACCCAAGATAGATTCTAGTTAACGCAGAGATGGGACCCTGTCAGATATTACCACCATGGGTTTATGGTAGAACTGCAAATAATGGCATCTTAACTCCACACTCCCAAAGATCCCAAATTGGAACCCCATCACCAAATGCAGTTTCATGCCCATACCCAGGATAGATTCTAGTTAACGCAGAGATGGGACCCCTGTCAGATATTACCACCATGGGTTTATGGTAGAACTGCAAATAATGGCATCTTAACTCCACACTCCCAAAGATCCCAAATTGGAACCCCATCACCAAATGCAGTTTCATGCCATACCCAGGATAGATTCTAGTTAACGCAGAGATGGAACCCTGTCAGATATTACCACCATGGGTTTATGGTAGAACTGCAAATAATGGCATCTTAACTCCACACTCCCCAAAGATCCCAAATTGGAACTCCATCACCAAATGCAGTTTCATGCCATACCAAGATAGATTCTAGTTAACGCAGAGATGGGACCCTGTCAGATATTACCACCATGGGTTATGGTAGAACTGCAAATAATGGCATCTTAACTTCACACTCCCAAAGATCCCAAATTGGAACCCCATCACCAAATACAGTTTCATGCCATACCCAAGATAGATTCTAGTTAACGCAGAGATGGGACCCTGTCAGATATTACCACCATGGGTTTATGGTAGAACTGCCAAATAATGGCATCTTAACTTCACACTCCCAAAGATCCCAAATTGGAACCCCATCACCAAATGCAGTTTCATGCCATACCCAAGATAGATTCTAGTTAACGCAGAGATGGGACCCTGTCAGATATTACCACCATGGGTTTATGGTAGAACTGCAAATAATGGCATCTTAACTTCACACTCCCAAAGATCCCAAATTGGAACCCCATCACCAAATGCAGTTTCATGCCATACCCAAGATAGATTCTAGTTAACGCAGAGATGGGACCCTGTCAGGATATTACCACCATGGCGTTTATGGTAGAACTGCAAATAATGGCATCTTAACTTCACACTCCCAAAGATCCCAAATTGGAACCCCATCACCAAATGCAGTTTCATGCCATACCCAAGATAGATTCTAGTTAACGCAGAGATGGGACCCTGTCAGATATTACCACCATGGGTTTATGGTAGAACTGCAAATAATGGCATCTTAACTTCACACTCCCAAAGATCCCAAATTGGAACCCCATCACCAAATGCAGTTTCTTGCCATACCAAGATAGATTCTAGTTAACGCAGAGATGGGGACCTGTCAGATATTACCACCATGGGTTTATGGTAGAACTGCAAATAATGGCATCTTAACTTCACACTCCCAAAGATCCCAAATTGGAACCCCATCACCAAATGCAGTTTCATGCCATACCCAAGATAGATTCTAGTTAACGCAGAGATGGGACCCTGTCAGATATTACCACCATGGGTTTATGGTAGAACTGCAAATAATGGCATCTTAACTCCACACTCCCAAAGATCCCAAATTGGAACCCCATCACCAAATGCAGTTTCATGCCATACCCCAGGATAGATTCTAGTTAACGCAGAGATGGGACCCTGTCAGATATTACCACCATGGTTTATGGTAGAACTGCAATAATGGCATCTTAACTCCACACTCCCAAAGATCCCAAATTGGAACCCCATCACCAAATGCAGTTTCATGCCATACCCAGGATAGATTCTAGTTAACGCAGAGATGGGACCCTGTCAGATATTACCACCATGGGTTTATGGTAGAACTGCAAATAATGGCATCTTAACTTCACACTCCCAAAGATCCCAAATTGGAACCCCATCACCAAATGCAGTTTCATGCCATACCCAAGATAGATTCTAGTTAACGCAGAGATGGGACCCTGTCAGATATTACCACCATGGGTTTATGGTAGAACTGGGAGTAATAGCAACTAATGAGTGACTCAAAACACTGCAAAACTTCCGAATTGGAGCCTCATCATCTTGTAATTTAAGAACCCAGTATGAGTATTACAGCTTGTAATCTAACATATAAAGTTTTCTTGTCGGATTTTCAAAGTCAGACCCAAATAGCAAACTTTACTTCTGACTAGCTAATTCTCATTTGTTATTGTTGTACTGTGTTATTGGCAATACGTATTTAGCTACAATTTATTTTTAAAATTACTTAGTCTGGCCCAAACAACTAATATGAAACATTTTTAAATAATCACCTAAAAATACAACTAAACGAGAGGGATGATTTATTTTAAATTGAAGAATATAATAGGAGTTGTCTACCTTAAGTTAAAAAATGTGCAAACCTAAAAACTTTAAAAGTTAAAACTAAAATGACTTCACTGCCTTCCGGGCAACGCCGGGCAGATGTAACTAGGATATAAATAAACAACTACTGATAATCAGCAAAGGTAATTTATTGTCTGTTGCATTTTTTATCTGCTCATTTTCAAAGCAATCTCAGATCATAAGAACGGTTGAACAAGCCATGAACAGCGGCCGTGCATGCGTTTGAGACCTTAAATGCTTTTTAGATGTAATCCCTTTGGCAACTGACGTCTCACTTGAATAATATATCTTGAAAGCTATAATTAACGCTTACAAGGTGCAAGCTTGTCACTTCCTGTTTTAGCATCAGGATAATAACGCCAGCTATTTCCTGTGCACTCGAAACTGCAATAAACTATTTCTGGGGTTGCCCATAAAAAGGAACACATTCAAGTTGAAATAGTTACAAGACAATTTATCAATTAATTCACCATGCAAGAAGATAATTTGAACATCTAGGAATCAAACACAGAAAGGAATTCCTTTTGAGTCTTGCTCTTAATCAACTTATAGTTTTGGTGTCGTAATTAATCTTTTGAAAGGAAAGAAATAATTTAACAAATCTAAAAAAGGAATTTTTAAACTTCATCTAAAGAAAATATTATTTATATCTATAAAGTTATCTAACATATAAAGTCATATTGTCAGATTTTCAAAGTCAGACTCAAATAACAAACTGTTTCTGACTAGCCAATTTGAATTACTTACAATCTATATTATGCAAAGGTTTTTTTTTATTAGTCACCGAGAAAATAAACATCTATAAAATTATTTATAAAATTATCTAACATATAAAGTTATCTTGTCAGATTTTCAAAATCATACTCAAGTAGCATTTAAGTTAACAAATCAAACTTTGTTTTTGACGAGTTAATGTTAAATTGTTATTCTTGTACCATATTATTCACAATATAATAACGTACTTCATTACAATTTATTGCGAACATTACTTACTCTGCCACAGACAATTTATATCAACCAACATTTTTAAATAGTGACCGAAAAAAAAAATCAAAATTACTTACTCCGGCACAGACAATTTATATCAAGCAACATTTTTAAATAGTGACCGAAAAAAAAAAAATCAAAATTACTTACTCCGGCACAGACAATTTATATCAAGCAACATTTTTAAATAGTGACCGAAAAAAAAAATCAAAATTACTTACTCCGCCACAGACAATTTATATCAAGCAACATTTTTAACTAGTGACCGAAAAAAAAATCAAAATTTGCAAGGGAAATATATCATTTGTTTAATTACAAAATATAAAAACAATTGTCTTCCTGACGACTAAAATTATTTTTCTTTTCTGTTTAAGTTTTTAAAATGTGCCAAAAAATAAAACTTAAAAAGAATTTACTGCATCCCGGGCAATACAGTGTAGATACAGCTAGTATATATGTATATATATGTATATATATATTTATATATATATATTACGCGCACCACTCTCAGTGTAAATATAACTTAATTTCTCTGTTATCACATAACAACCGCCCGTGGTCAAGGAGAGTAGGCGACTGCTTACAGATTAAAAGTATATCTGTGAACCGGGTTTGTGCCCCGTGACTGTCTGAGATTGTCATTTCCTTACACTGATGGGAGCCGAAAGCTCGAAACGACGTCGTATGTAGGTAAAATATCAAAATTTAATATATATATACAAATATATATATATATATATATATATATATACACACATATACATATATATATATATACACATATATACATATATATATACACATATATATATATATATGGGAAAATGAAAAAGGAAAACCAAAAAATGGATGTTTTTTATGTGTACATCAACGTTTCGTCTTTATATATAAGACTTCATCAGGATGATAATATAGAGAAAAATGTCATGCAAGTACAAATACATATAAGGTTGACATATTGGGAGGAAAAAAAAAAATAATAATGGCCACTACTGGGTGGACGTCCGTACTTGGTGGAGAATAAAAATGAATGTTGAAGAAAATGAGTGGGGAAGAAGTGGAAAGATGGGGGTGAGCAAGGACTACTGTGGCTGGTAGTAAGAGAAAGAGGTGGGGGGGATGAGCAGGGATAAAGTGAGAGGGAGTGGAGGAGAGGGAGGAGGGAGGTGTTTGACCAGATGGCTGCGGTCAAGATTGAAAGGGAAAAAGTAAGTTGGAATGTTTGTGTGTGGGGGGTGTATGCAGAGAAAAGGAGGATGGGTAGAGAAGGAGGGGGGGCTGTGATTTTGGTGGATGGGCGAAAGTTATGGTCTTAGAGAGCGTTTTGAGAAAATGAGGGAATTTAAGAAGGGGGTATGGAAGAGTGAGGGTATGAGAGAAATAGTTGAGAGGGGGAATGGGTGAGGGGGAGAGGGAGGATTTGTTGTGATAGAGTATGAAATATTTGAAATATTTGGAAAATGATAGCAATGAGTGAGGGAGTGGAGGGGTGGAGGAAGGAGGTAATTGAACGGGTGGGTATGGAATATTTGAAATATTTGGAACATGAGAAAGTTTAATTGGACTGCAGTGTTAAAAATGTGAGGGAAAAAACGGAATGAGTAAGGAGAAAGTGAAGATTCATGGAGAAAAAGGAAGGGTGTGAGTAAGTGGAAAAGTGTCATAAAGGTTAGAGATGAAAATAAATGTTATCTATGATCAGGCAAGAGTCTTTGTTCTGTAAGGATGATCTTGCTTATTAAGGGTGATAGGTTAAAGAAGCCATTTCGTTGCTTGATAGTGGTGGAGGCGGTGATGAGAGCAGTTTCCAATAATCTTCGCCGAGATTTGTTGTAGATGTATTTTGTGATTTTGGCTTGTTCAAATTTGAACGCATGACCATGTTCTAGTGCATGGGAGAAAAGTGCACTGAGAGGGTTGTTGTTTTTTATGTCCCTTTTGTGTTCATTTAATCGTTTCTTTAATTCACGTTGTGTTTCTCCCACGTAAAATTGATGGCAGTCATTGCATGGGACAGTATATAAGCCGGCATGGGATGTGGGTGCTTTTTGGAAATGTCTGGATGTGTTTAGTGTTTGTTTTATGGATTGAGATGTGGTTTGTACTGTTGGAATGCCTAGTTTGTTAAGCGTGTTGCATATGGATGTGTTATTGGAATGCGTGGGTAGGAGAAGGGGTCTGTCTATGAGAGAGGTGTTAGGAGTTTGATTTTTTTGTGTGGTGTTTCTGGAGAATATTTGGAAGGCTTTTTTCTTGGCATTTAATATAAAATGTGTGGGGTATTGCAATGTTTTTAGGGAATAAAAAATGTACTTTATTTCTTCATCTATGTGTTGGGGGCTACATATTCTAAGGGCGCGTAGGAAGAAGCCTATAATTATACCTGTTTTGATCTTGCTATGGTGGTGGGAGTAGAAATGTATGTAGTCATTTTTGTGAGTGTTTTTGCGGTGTACCTTAAATTCTAGTTTGTTGTTGGCTTAGTTATAAGGGTATCTAGGAAGGGAATGGAGCCGTTTATTTCAGTCTCATGGGTGAATTTTATGGAGGGTTCTACTGTGTTGAGTTTATCTTTAACATTATTGATTTGTATGTGTCTGTGGGGAGGAAAATTAAAATATCATCTATGTATCTAAAGTATTCGATGTTAGGGGGTAGTCTATATTTGAAAGGACCGGATTCTAAGAATTCTAAAAAGAGGCAGGCTAATACACCGCTAAGGGGGTTGCCCATGGGGAGTGCAAATTTTTGTTTGTAGAATATTTCGTTAAATTGGAAATATGTTATGTCAGTGATGAGTCTAATTATTTCTATAAAAGTGTTGGGGGGAAAAGGTAGGTCGGTTTTTATTTTTTTTATATGTGTGTGAAGTAAGTTTAGGCATTTTTTAACAGGTACATTAGTGTAGAGCGAAGTTACATCTAGGCTATGTATATTTTTATTTTCTACGTTGATGTTTTTTATTCTGCTAAGAAGGTCGCCTGAATTTTTGATGTGGGAAGGATTGATGGTACCCATTAGTGGAGTGAAGATGTTAGCTATGGCCCGTGCGATTTTGTGTGTGGTGCTACCTATGCTCAATACAATGGGACGCAAAACCCACAAACCTGACATCCCCATGCGTGCCATTGTATCGAGCATAGGTAGCACCACACACAAAATCGCACGGGCCATAGCTAACATCCTCACTCCACTAATGGGTACCATCAATCCTTCCCACATCAAAAATTCAGGCGACCTTCTCTGCATACACCCCCCACACACAAACATTCCAACTTACTTTTTCCCCTTCAATCTTGACCGCAGCCATCTGGTCAAACACCTCCCTCCTCCCTCTCCTCCACTCCCTCTCTGCCATCTACTTTATCCCTGCTCATCCCCCACCTCTTTCTCTTACTACCAGCCACAGTAGTTCTTGCTCACTCCCATCTTTCCACTTCTTCCCCACTCATTTTCTTCAACATTCATTTTTATTCTCCACCAAGTACGGACGTCCACCCAGTAGTGGCCATTTTTTTTTTTTTCCTCCCAATATGTCAACCCTACATGTATTTGTACTTGCATGACATTTTTCTCTATATTATCATCCTGATGAAGTCTTATAAATAAAGACGAAACGTTGATGTACACATAAAAAACATCCATTTTTTGGTTTTCCTTTTTCATTTTCCCATCACGTCGGATTACCTTCATCCTTCTCTTCCCATATATATATATATACATATATATATATATATATATATATATACATATATATATATATATATATATATATATATATATATATATATACGGTGTTGCTTTTATTGTTGTTGTTAGCGATGAATTGCTGTATTCTGGCTATTGGTAATTACCCACAGACATGTATTTCGCCATTATTGCGGCTCAACAGCGTGGCTGACTATGACAGGATTCGAACTCTTGATCACTGCTAACCAGTACACCACGAAGTGCCCATCTGAAATTATGTGATGATTATCGCTTTATAAATTTATGACGTTGCATTTTTGTCTGTGGATGACTATTTTATCTATAAATAAATAAATATATATATATATTAGCAGTTAGCTTAAACTCCTTCAATGGAAGTAAACACAAACGTTTCTGTGTAGGTGATTTGTCATAATCGTATTTTTATTCTATTATATGTCTCTATTTATAAAGTTGAGCCATTTATTGCACTGACTTTAAAACACCCAAATCAAAATACTTTCTCAGATTAATTAGTTTGCATATTTCTTTGCAAAAGGGCATCTCATTAATTCACCATTCGTTCTTATTGTTTTCTTATTTCATGATTTTCATTCTATTTTTGCATATGTTTTATAATTTTAGATAGAAAATTAGAATTTTGAGTCTTTCAAGGTCAGTTTAATTTGGGGGGAAGGTACGATCTGCTTCAACATTGTAAATTAAAAATAAAGCCAAGCAAACAAGTCAGTGAGTATCCCCAACCCTACATGTATTTCATTACGAAATTAAGTTCCACCATAATGCATTTCAGTAAATTCGTACACAAGTCAGCAATCTTGTTTTTGTTAAATTGCAAATTAAAAGCAAATGCCCCTCCAAACACACACGACGGTCAAACAAGCAAGTCAGTGAGTACCTTGACCATCAAATACTTTTTTTATATCACAAATAAAAGCTTAGCATTTTGGGTGAAAAAAGTCTTTTTGGCCCTTTCTAATTAATTTACTTCTGGGGGTAGCGATTCTTGGTTTGTTCGATTTTATCGAGCAATGCCTGGACACCATACCCACTAATTATATATATATATATATATATATATATATATATATATATAAACGTATACGTACATAGATAATAAACAATAACAAATATTTATATTTGTCGTTCCTCACAAAAAAAGTAGAGCACTGTAATGGTAGTACTAACACAGCGTGACGTCACTTGCTTTATAATGCATCATTCCTTCCCTAATAGAAGTAGAAAGCCTGGACGTGAAGCCGCTTTAAAAGTGTTTAAATTATCATTGTTTATCAGCTATTTAAAATTGCTCTATGCTGATGAGTCCAGATTAAAAAGGATGAAACATATACGTACATAGATAATAAACAATAACAAATATTATATATATATATATATATATATATATATATATATATATATATATATTTAGAAATAAAGATAATAGAAAGTGTGAGAAAAATCTATCTTACTAGTCCCTTTCGGTGGCGATTCATTTGACAGCAGTGAGTGGCAGGTTGGTTTGGGGGGTGTTCGGCCTGGCTTATGACTCTCCTTTCCCCACTTTAATATAGTCTAATGCCCTAAAACATTATGTTCTGCGCATGTCTGTGTGGGGAACTCTTCATTATTTAAGAAACATGATTCGACACTTTTTTTTTGGGAGTATTTTTTCGACATCGGTTGCTGACGTCTATTCGACCAACGAAAAAACCAGATTCGACGTCGGTTGCTGAATCCTATTCGACCAACTAAAAAACGTCTCTGTATAGCAGAGACACACTCTGGACAAAAATACCTGACCCGACAGGAGTGAGTCGCGGATTTAGAATTGTGGTGCACTAAAAAGCCCACTAAATTCGCAACGCTTTGACAACATGAATATTAAGCCAGGTGGATACTCTCCTGTTTCAACCCCAGACTAACAAAGCACTGATTACACTCCTGCTGGATCCCCACCCTCTTGTATCGTGGAAGGACCACATTTACTTTGTTTGTTTTTTTTCTTACAAAAGAAGAGAGATAAATATGTACGAATGACAAATCTATTTTAACTTCGATTGTTCAATGCAAGGGGTACTCGGTAAAAACATGTTTATTTTTCTTTCCTTAAGCCAAGGCTTTTCAAAGATTAAAATCTTATCATCAGAGGAATTACATAGATGGATAACTTGGCTTAACGAAAGAAAAATAAACATGTTCTTACCGAGTACACCTTGCATTGAACAATCGAAGTTGAAATAGATTTGTCATTCGTACATATTTATCTCTCTTCTTTCTATTATCTTTACCATTGCTCTATCTCGTATATTGAGCTTAAACTATTTCACTATAGGTTCTATCCTCTAAAAGTATACTTTTAGTTTCATATTTTATATATATATATATATATATAGAATGAAAAAGGAAAACTCGAAAATTATTTATATATTAATCAACGTGTCGTCCTTACTTCAAGACTTTCTCAAGATCGTTGATTTGAAGAAATAACATAAAAGTCAATATTTGGAAATATGTGGTGTGTTTATGACATGAAAACAATGCTTTTTTTTTCAAACATACCATAAATGTTAGAATTCAAAATATGTTTTGTGTTTATGACATGAAAACAATGCTTTTTTTTCAAACATACCATAAACGTTAGAATTCAAAATATGTTTTGTGTTTATGACATGAAAACAATGCTTTTTTTTCAAACATACCATAAACGTTAGAATTCAAAATATGTGGTGTGTTTATGACATGAAAATAATGCTTTTTTTTCAAACATACCATAAACGTTAGAATTCAAAATATGTTTTGTGTTTATGACATGAAAACAATGCTTTTTTTTCAAACATACCATAAACGTTAGAATTCAAAATATGTGGTGTGTTTATGACATGAAAACAATGCTTTTTTTCAAACATACCATAAACGTTAGAATTCAAAATATGTGGTGTGTTTATTACATGAAAACAATGCTTTTTTTTTCAAACATACCATAAATGTTAGAATTCAAAATATGTGGTGTGTTTATGACATGAAAACAATGCTTTTTTTTCAAACATACCATAAACGTTAGAATTCAAAATATGTGGTGTGTTTATGACATGAAAACAATGCTTTTTTTTCAAACATACCATAAACGTTAGAATTCAAAATATGTGGTGTGTTTATGACATGAATACAATGCTTTTTTTTTAAACATACCATAAACGTTAGAATTCAAAATATGTGGTGTGTTTATGACATGAAAACAATGCTTTTTTTTTAAACATACCATAAACGTTAGAATTCAAAATATGTGGTGTGTTTATGACATGAAAACAATGCTTTTTTTTTAAACATACCATAAACGTTAGAATTCAAAATATGTGGTGTGTTTATGACATGAATACAATGCTTTTTTTTTAAACATACCATAAACGTTAGAATTCAAAATATGTGGTGTGTTTATGACATGAAAACAATGCTTTTTTTTTAAACATACCATAAACGTTAGAATTCAAAATATGTGGTGTGTTTATGACATGAAAACAATGCTTTTTTTTCAAACATACCATAAACGTTAGAATTCAAAATATGTGGTGTGTTTATGACATGAAAACAATGCTTTTTTTTTAAACATACCATAAACGTTAGAATTCAAAATATGTTTTGTGTTTATGACATGAAAACAATGCTTTTTTTTCAAACATACCATAAACGTTAGAATTCAAAATATGTTTTGTGTTTATGACATGAAAACAATGCTTTTTTTTTAAACATACCATAAACGTTAGAATTCAAAATATGTTTTGTGTTTATGACATGAAAACAATGCTTTTTTTTTAAACATACCATAACCGTTAGAATTCAAAATATGTTTTGTGTTTATGACATGAAAACAATGCTTTTTTTTCAAACATACCATAAATGTTAGAATTCAAAATATGTGGTGTGTTTATGACATGAAAACAATGCTTTTTTTTCAAACATACCATAAACGTTAGAATTCAAAATATGTTTTGTGTTTATGACATGAAAACAATGCTTTTTTTTTAAACATACCATAAACGTTAGAATTCAAAATATGTTTTGTGTTTATGACATGAAAACAATGCTTTTTTTTCAAACATACCATAAACGTTAGAATTCAAAATATGTGGTGTGTTTATGACATGAAAACAATGCTTTTTTTTTAAACATACCATAAACGTTAGAATTCAAAATATGTTTTGTGTTTATGACATGAAAACAATGCTTTTTTTTTAAACATACCATAAACGTTAGAATTCAAAATATGTTTTGTGTTTATGACATGAAAACAATGCTTTTTTTTCAAACATACCATAAATGTTAGAATTCAAAATATGTGGTGTGTTTATGACATGAAAACAATGCTTTTTTTTCAAACATACCATAAACGTTAGAATTCAAAATATGTGGTGTGTTTATGACATGAAAACAATGCTTTTTTTTTCAAACATACCATAAACGTTAGAATTCAAAATATGTGGTGTGTTTATGACATGAAAACAATGCTTTTTTTTCAAACATACCATAAACGTTAGAATTCAAAATATGTGGTGTGTTTATGACATGAAAACAATGCTTTTTTTCAAACATACCATAAACGTTAGAATTCAAAATATGTGGTGTGTTTATGACATGAAAACAATGCTTTTTTTCAAACATACCATAAACATTAGAATTCAAAATATGTGGTGTGTTTATGACATGAAAACAATGCTTTTTTTCAAACATACCATAAACGTTAGAATTCAAAATATGTGGTGTGTTTATGACATGAAAACAATGCTTTTTTTTTAAACATACCATAAACGTTAGAATTCAAAATATGTTTTGTGTTTATGACATGAAAACAATGCTTTTTTTTCAAACATACCATAAACGTTAGAATTCAAAATATGTTTTGTGTTTATGACATGAAAACAATGCTTTTTTTTCAAACATACCATAAACGTTAGAATTCAAAATATGTGGTGTGTTTATGATATGAAAACAATGCTTTTTTTCAAACATACCATAAACGTTAGAATTCAAAATATGTGGTGTGTTTATGACATGAAAACAATGCTTTTTTTCAAACATACCATAAACGTTAGAATTCAAAATATGTGGTGTGTTTATGACATGAAAACAATGCTTGTGTTTCAAACATACCATAAACGTTAGAATTCAAAATATGTGGTGTGTTTATAAAATCAAAAGAGTGTTTTTTCCTTTTTCTTTTTTAATATCGATGTTATGTACAAAGTTTTGTTGGGAATGTGGTGTATAATAGCTCGCCTGAATCTAAATGAAAGTTCAATGAATATTAATTTGTGTATTAAAGGAGATATATTGTAGAAGTGAATATTAATTTGTGTATTAAAGGAGATATATTGTAGAAGTCGTTACGTTGTTTTATTGCGTCAGAGTTTATAATGACTCCTAATTCAAGAAGTCTTTAGCAGGATTTATTCAAAATAAATTTAATGCGTCTAGCTTGTTTAAAGTTAAAAGAATGATCATGTTGTAATACATGAGAGAATAGTCTATTTAGGGAATTCTTATTCTTTTATATCTCTTTTATGTTCATCAAGCCTTTTCTTAAGTTCACATTGCGTTTCACCGATGCAAATCTGATGGCAATTATTGCATAGGACAGTATATATTTCTGCATTAGATGTGGGTGTTTTAGGAAAATTGTTTAGTGTTTTTAGTGTTTGTTTTAGTGTTTGTCTTGTTGGTATTGCTAGTTTATTTAGAATGTCGTATTATTGACAAGGGTAGGTCAAAGAATATGTTGTGTATAAGAGAAATCTTGAAATAAAGGCGAAACGTTGATGAATATATAAATAATGTTCGGTTTTTACTTTTTCATAACTTTGTAATATTATCCCATAATTATCACCCCCCCCACACACACACACATATATATATAACAACATTTTATTGAGAGAGGCGAATCTTCTCATTGATTGCTCGGTAAGGAGGGAAAGAAAATTAGCCTAATTCGTCACTAGTTACAAAACTGTTCATAACATTTATTCTATTATTTCTCTCTCTCGACCGAGGACAAAAGACACAAAAGACACAAACTCGTGTTTGAGGATTTTCTTCTAGATAATCCGATGCAACATTTATGGAATATCTATTAAGGAGATTTGGTATCTGTTTGTCTCAAGTCAAAACTATACTATTACTTCTATTAATGTATTATTGTACTAGCTTTTAATGCTCGATTCAGAGTGTAGTGTAGTATCTGTTCTGTGGTCATAATATAATTCTCTCAGGCGTTATCTTCTCCTTTGTGATGGGGCAGGGTGGTATATGTTCATTCGTCATGATACCATCCTCCCAAGCTAGTAAAAATATGCAACTGGAGGACGTTGGTGAAGGTTGTCAAGCAATGTACAGAAATGCTCAAAGTCGTATTAGAATTAACAGCAGATTTAGTGACAGCTTTAAGATAAAAGTAGGAGTACATCAGGGTTGTGTATTGAGTCCGTTGCTTTTCATTTGTGTCTTAGAAGCATTTTTCAGGGAGTTACGTATGAGTTGTCCAGAAGAGTGCCGTATGCTGATGCTTCAGTACTTGCCTGTGAAACAATGGAAGACCTACTTGTTAAGTTAAAGACTTGGAGGAATGCTACGAAAGTAAAGGTCTGAGAGTGAATGTTACCAAGACCAAAGTGATTGATCAGTGGTTGTAGTGTTGGAAAGCTCCTCTGAAAACGAAAGTTCCTCTACTTTGTGGAAAGGCAGTCGGGTGCAATTTAACCTTTTTTGTACTATGAAAGTCTTTATTTGATGGAATTTTATTTTGCCTTTCATTAAGCAAAAAGATGATGAAAGGAAATTATTTAAGAAGAAACAAAAATATTTGGCAAATATATATATATATATATATATATATATATATATATATATATATATATATATATATATGAATACATATTAACGTGTCTGTATATGCATTTTAAGCTTTCTATGTGATTGTTTTAAGCTGGGGTATTGTGGAGATTTCAATCCTCTCATAGTATGCATCATCAATCAACTATCAATCTATCCATTCCACTAATCCTTATTCTTGAATGTTTTTAAGACTTAATAAGTGGTGGCTCATTAGTAATAAAAAATATTATAAATAACCTAAGGAGAAAGCCATACATATATAAGCTTCAGAATATAAGGTGCAAACTATTTACCTTTTTGAAGTTGCATTATTGTATTGAACTAGAAGAATACCTGTCCCAGGACAGGTAAAATCAATTCTATGAACAGAACAGTTTTGTATGCTCCTTACAAAGATTAAAATCAATATGCAATGATACTAAACTATGTATAGAATTCTTATTACATGATTTTGATTCTAGAAAATGTATAAATTCTGACGATTAGACTTAAGGACTCTTAAGAAGAAATTGAAATTCAGGAAATCTTGCTTAGTTGCTGTCTAATGACTATTGATCACATTCAATGCAAATCTGAAATATTCGAATGTTCAAATGAGAGGTCGTGCCCATATTATGCCCCCTAAAAACCCTTTCCAACACTCTAAAGAAACTGAAATTTTGGCAACATTTATTAATATATACTTAATACCTATTGTTAAAATTTCACACAAATCAGACGTATCTGAATTGTCACGAAGGATTTACAACCCCTTTTTGATCTCTTTGTATGAAACTAAATTAAACTAAATATAGACCATATTTCCCACCCTTACACATAGCAACTGTGTTCAAAAATTCATAATGATCGGTTCATTAGTTAAGGAGATTATTATGTAGATAGAAAAGAGGGGTTTTTATATAGATAGAAAAATATAGAAAAAAGAAATCGTTGATTTTTTGTGGAGGAGAAAAAATTCATTGTGAAAGGCAATAAATCAAAGACTTTTTAGTGTTATATTTTTCTGTTTAAATATATATATATATATATATATATATATATATACCTGCATACAATTTTCAAATAATAATTGAAAATTCTTTTACTGACTTCTGCAATTTTTTTAACAATTTTATTAACAAAATATACTTTTTGGTAAATACAAAGCATTTTTCACTTTCTTTTCCCTTAAGAATTTTATTATTCTGAAATTGCCGGAAATAAGTGAATCTGACAGACTCTACTTGATCTCTGAAATAAACAGATTTCTGTTCATGTATCAACAATATTTGTTGCTTTAAACTAATATACATATATATATATATATATATATATATATATATATATATATATATATACCTAACTTTATATAGAGAGAGATAAGAAGAAAGAAAATAGCTTAGCTACAAATTTGTACACATGTACCATTGGACAAAAGATATAAACACTTCGATACTAGACGGCTAACTTATACAATGTTAACTTTGCATAACAGGTTTCATAGTCAATAATGGTGTCAAGTAAGCCGGTTTTAGAAGTAAAAAATAAGGGTGAATAAAAAATGCTAAATAAGTGTTATACAAGACATTCTTGAATTAGATTTGAATAAAGGCATTGTTTCCACATAAAAAAATATTTGCACCTCAGATGGTTCCATTTCCTTTTTCTCCCTGTGCATCCAATCCAGCTCTGCCCACATACAAACAAAAATGTGCCACATGCAATGGCATTCAAGACTTCCATGTAAAAGAACTTTCCAAAATAGAACACTTTTGCTCATTTTAGCAAATCAATTGAAAAAGATTTCTTTGAAATAAGTTTTTAAAAAAAACAAACTTTCTCTTTCTATGGAGCTAACTAATTTCCTTGCACACAGAAAACAGCCTCTGTGGTGGTCAACCATCATTTCCTTTTTCACTAAAATTTGATTTGTAAACACAAATTTCTCTTTCAAAACTAAGTTTTCTTCTTTGTTAGTTTGTAGTCCTTTTGAGCATCCATAGCAAAAGTTTTCATCATTTATGTTTATTTTCTGTTTTTAAAGTGACCAACTTTTATTTTCACACTGACAAAGATTTTCTTCTTAGTCAACATCTTCACACTTTTAGCAATCTATTATTATACTACATGTGAGTTCGTTTAACTAAGGCTTTTTTCCTATATATTTTATATTTCTTCCGTGAACACTATATGCCTTTACATAAGCATCTGCCATTCTCAAATAGCATAACTGTGACCTCTACCCATCTCGTCTATCTTCGTATATAGTTTTTCATTGTGTTGCATTTCAAACTTGTGTCATACGTAGAAGACCATGCTCTTATGTGGTGTTGGTTGCTCCTGTACGCACCTTTCCTCTGTGATCTTGCCAGATTGAAGAAAACGCTGCCTGCAATTAATTTCTTTCATACGTCGAAAAAAGATTAAGTCGAGACAAAACTTGTTGGAAGACAGAGGAGGTTTATTCTGTTGGATCTTTGTTCCACATCATTGAGCAGTGGAGGGAGGGGGGAACAGATAGAGATCGATATTCACTATTTAGTCATATCTTAGAGCATTTTAAAATAACATCTTCACATGTGTGTGTGCTTCCAACCAAACTGACGGCCTCTCTTACTCACTCTCTCTTGTGCCATGTGACGTTACATCTGTTTCCAACTAACCTGACCTCATTTCCTGTTATTCTAAACTAACCAAATTATATACTAGCGGGTCTACTCACTCAATATTTAACACTTGAAGGTCACAGAAACCCATTATAGTTTTCTGGAAATTTAAATTTGAGGTTTCGTCAGTGATATCAAGGGTTCTCTAGATTGTGAAAGAGCTATTGTGTTGCATATTTATCATTGGGCTCAGGTTTAACAGATATTTGCGTCCAGCATTGGCTAAGAAAGTTATCATATGGCCGTGGTCCAACATGCTATTAATGCCCTAATGCATGAGGTGGAGTCACTTAGACTTTTCCGGATATGAATATTTGCTTCTCCATTATAAGTAACTCTTCAAACAGTATAATGCTGCCTTCATAAACTAATAGCAACAGATTATCTCTGGTAGTTCATGTGAAAACTTGCATGTATGTATTCTGCCAGAGATGGACATCCGTAACTACAGCAGCCACAAACCTGTCTCATGTAATTACATGGAGTCTTGCTGAATGGTAATTTTAAAGTATTGTTGAAAATTTGTACGGCGTCTAAATTAGTTCCCCCATCTTCCCTTGTTGTTGTAGGGTCCCTTGATGTGCAATCTGGTGGGGCATGGGGTTTCCTGGCAGTTTTTTAATGGTTTTTTTTTCATGTGGAATTTATACATCAAGTTTTAACAGTTGTAGGTTCTTTATATCCTCTAGAGCCTTGCCGGAAAAGATTTTGTTTTAGAGGTTTGTGATCCACCGTTGCATGATGAGGTGTATTGTTGGATGAGGTGTTGTTGGATGAGGTGTATTGTTGGATGAGGTGTATTGTTGGATGAGGTGTTGTTGGATGAGGTGTATTGTTGGATGAGGTGTATTGTTGGATGAGGTGTTGTTGGATGAGGTGTATTGTTGGATGAGGTGTATTGTTGGATGAGGTGTTGTTGGATGAGGTGTTGTTGGATGAGGTATTGTTGGATATCCGCTGCACAGAAACCTTTAAAGCTATAATGAAAATTATGTCTGCACATGTCTTAAATGTGCAGAACTAAAGAATTCTTACCAAGTACACACATGGTCTAGAATTCATCTGAACACAAGTTAATCGAGTTATGTCCGATATTGGTCTATTCTTTTTCTTGATGTAACGAGCTAACAAGAACGAAAGATGATTATCGCAAAGACAGGAGATGCCTATTAGCCTTAGTCTTAGGTCTGCATGGGGTTTCAGTCGGCGAATTTGTGGCCCCGCCGACAGGGCGGATGGTAAGAAAGAATATTTATTGTTTTGAAAAGATGTTAGTCTTTTTCAGGCTGGCGTCGGGTTTGTCGCGTACAAGACAGAAAAACTAATAGAGTAACATAAATATTAGAGATAATATTTGCAAAAAATAACATATTAAAAACAATGTCCAATAAAGCTTCCAAATTGTGTGATTAAACGATGTTTGTGGTTAAGAAATATTGGGTGTATCCCATACTAAACACAATGAAATGGAATTGCAGAATGAAGGGTTCAAACTATAAAAATGGAATTGAAAACATTTTCATCTCAGAGGAGATTGAGACTTTCGTCAGAAGATTATTATTGAGTTATAAAACGATACGACATGCTGCTTAATTCCAGAGTCCATCTGAATTAATGGGCAGATTAGAAACTCACCAAGCGTGTCATATTCAACTAATGAAAATTTGTGTACAAGAGAAACAAAGAATATTAAAGTGAAACAGCTACATTCATAAAGCGGCACAACACAGCACTAATTATGTTTGCTCATGCAGATCAATTATGACCTAACCAAGAATACAAAGAAGAACCCCAAATACTAGAAATGATTTACAAATTAGAAAACATCAGAGTCTGAATATAAAAATAACCGATCAAGATCCCCCATAGCAATGAATACTAATAACATCATGGAAAGTGAATGGAGAAGAAGCCATAGATCCACACACGGCATGGAATTCAAAATATTCTGGAAGACGTAATGGGATTGATCGAGCTAATAAGAAATTAGAATAAGCAGACCTCTGGCCTATAAATAAAGCTGGTCTGCAACAATCAGTGATTGGATAGTTTATCAACTAAGAGAAACTAATTTGACTAGATTAAAACACCATAATAATAATAAGAAATAATGCTAGTATACAAAATAACCCAATCCTTTATTAAATAAGGTTAAGTGACTTCATGATAATAATGTAGGTTCTATCAAACACTATTACAGCAAAGATAATGTTGAAAACAAATATATATATATATATATATATATATATATATATTCATTTAGGCAAACATTATTAAATAACACGGAGTGGTTTTGTTTGATGCTACCTTTTTTATTTTTTCAATTTTCTGAATTGTCCATATAATGTTTCGGTCAAATTGATGTAAATATGATCCATGGGTTTCTTGTTCCATTCTTTTTTATTTTTTGCAAGTACTTTCGATTTGAATCGTCAAATCATCTTCAGGTGATATTAGTTTTAGTGTCTTTAATGTTGAGCTTATTTTTGAATTATAACGGCAAGTAGTTTATATTTGAAAACGTGTCTGTAAAGTTGAAATGTACATGAGAGCGTGATGGCGTTCTACACATATGAGAGATTTAAAAGTTTGACTGTTTAAACCGTTAAGAAATTGATGACGTTAAAGAAAGTGCATCCAATTCAAACGCATAACTACCTAATGGCTAAGAATTTGGTAATGTTAATTATTATGCTAGACACTTTAAAATGTTGCGACTAGTTTCATAATTGACATTAATAATTGTGGGATGTTTAGTTTTTATGTAGAGTGCTTCGAGTATTTTTAATTTTTTGATATTGGTATCGTGGTGTATTATTTTGGTATTGTTAACAAGGATGTTTCTATATTGGGAGGGGGTGCAATTATGTTTATTTAGGTGTTGGCATATAGAGCTAGTGTCGGAGAGATGTAGGGTGAGTCTTCGGGATAGTGTTGTGGAAGTGAAACCTACATAAGAATTAGTTTTTTTTTATTGTTGTCAGAGATACATTCTCCCATAGGGCATTGGAACTGATATATTACATTGGTTCTTCCTAATGTATTTTGGGTTTGAGAAGTGTTATTTTTAACAACATAGTTTGATGTTTTCATTTTTTTATAATAAATGATAAATCGTATTTTATCATCAGAATTGGTGGGGGATATATAGCGATATATTATATTTTCAAGATCTTTTTCATCCAATTTAAAGTTTGGGTGCATTTGGTTACAATAGAATAGATTTATGTAGTGGGAATTATTTAGCTTATTATTAGTAGGATTATCTAAATTTCTAATCATTAATTTTATTTGTTCATCAACCATATAATTGGGAAATTGATTATTACTTAGGACTTGCTTTATGTTTTTTAATTCATTAAAAAATATTTTTTTGGATGAGGAGATTAATTTTGCACGGTTTAATAGATTTTTTACCATAGCAATTGTATATCTATATGGGGATTCACTTTTAAAACTTAAAATACAGGTGTTAATAGATGTAGGTTTTTTATAGGGAGAGGTGATGAATGCATCACTGTTGGAGTCAATGAGAACATCTAAAAACGGAATTTTATTGTTAACATTAAGCTCATGAGTGAATTTAAGAACTGAATTATTTTAAAAAGTATCTTGTAGTTTTTTTATTTCATCTATACTATTTACTAAAATAAGAATATCATCAACGTAGTGGGCATAAATGGAAGGTTTAGTGATTATATTAAATATTTTATTTTCGAGGTCGGCCATGTAAAAATTACTAAAGGTCGGTCCAAGGACAGATCCCATAGAAACTCCGTCAATTTGGGTATATATATGCTCTCATGTACATTTCAACTTTACAGACGCTTTTTCAAGTTATAAACTACTTGCCGTTATAATTCAAAAATGAGCACAACAGTAAAGTCATAATTTGTAAAGACACTAAAACTAATACCGCCTGAAGATGATTTGACGATTCAAATCGAAAGTACTTGCAAAAAAGAAAAAAGAATGCAACAAGAAACCCATGGATCATATTTACATCAATTTGACCGAAACATTAGATGGACAATTCAGAAAATTGAAAAAATAAAAAAAGTCGCATCAAACAAAACCACTCCGTGTTATTTAATAATGTTTGCCTAAATGAAAATATGCTACCTAAATACACACAATATATATAGGGTGGGCAAAAATAAGGGTCCTATTTTTAAAAATTCATAACTTTTTTATTTATTGATTTTTTTTTTTTTTTTCTTTAGAATAAGTAAAGGACCCCTTCCGAAGCAAGCATGAGCCGTATTAGCCCTAAGGAACGTACCCTCATTTAGAAAACATTATGTTTGCTTAAAAAACTCGAAACAGTGTAAAAAACAATACTTTAGTTTTTGTAAGTTTTAAGAAGTGTTTTTCGGCTAAAATTTGTTTTGTTTATTTCAAAAAATCTCGGAAGGGTCAGTCAACACACACATAAAGTTTGGTGAGGTTAACTTTTATTTTGTGGAAGTTATTCAAATTCAAGTTATTCAAATTTAAAGATAGGACCCTTATTTTGGCCCACCCTGTATATATAATATATATAAATATGCTACCTAAATACACACACAATATATATATATATATATATATATATATATATATAATATATATATATATATATATATATATATATATATATATATATGTGTGTGTGATAATATAAAAAACAATTATTTTATATAGTTCAGCTCGATTATTATGGGAATCAGATTCGAGAGCAAAACTTGAGCTCAATATTTAAAACTTAAAAAAAAAATTGTTTTCATTTTTAATGGAGAAATCAATAAATAAATTGACAGACCAAAGTAAGGACATACTGTCAGTTTAAAGCAAGGTGTTAGGGTGTGTTGTTCAAGTAGTTTTGCTCATTCTAGAAACAGGTGTTAACTTTCCTTTTATTTCAAAACTGACAATAAATCACAGTATGTCAATTTATTTATTATTTATACATACATACATACATACATACATATACACACTAATGACTGTGTATTGGTTTTAAAACTAGCATTTTGGATTTGCACTTATATACAGTGATCAATATCTTCTCAGACAGAGTGTTATAGTAATTGAATAAATTATGTGTTCATTTCTTAATCGCTCATGGCCTATGGTTTCATGCCCGATTAAAAATCATGTAATTTCTTCATTTATTATTATACATATATATATATATATATATATATATATATATATATATATATATGTATGTGTTCTGAACATCAACCACTGAATTTCCAAATTATCATCTATATTCAACCAGGAAGAATCTTACTATAATGAAGTCCATCCGGGGTGCAGCTTCAGGGAAAAGATCTTTCTCATGAACCAGAATAATAAAAATAATAAAAAAGAAACATCATGTGGTTAACCTCCCCATTTCCGGTCAATGTTAGATACAACATAGGCAACCCGTTCTTTAATCTAATAGATAAGCGTTTCCCCCATCCATCAGCCTACCCAAACTGTTCAACAGGAAATGAGCAAGACTGGTTACTTCTGCACCCTATCAATGAAAACACTGGTCACATCTAAGGCGATAACAGAAACACACTTTGTGTGTTTTTGTAAAACAGAAGTTACCTGCATGGTTATGTCTGTCTGTCTGTCTGTCGTGTAAGGGACAAACATCTCCGTGGGCGCAACAACATAGAGAGAAGAAACATACATCTATATGCCATAGGGTAGCTTTAAACAGCAACTCAACAAACACGGACTATCCTTCAGATATAGGGACAAACGTAATGCAACAGTCCTTGGGTCAACTGAAACTGAAGAAGACTCACACCCCATTTTTTATCATCACAAAAAAACAATCTTAATCATCTCAAATTACTTACATTGACAAACAAAATTGTTTTTTGTTTGAATTAAACCGTATCATTTATAAACAAATAAGTATTTACACTTGATAAAAGTTCAATTAAGAAACTGTATTATTTTAAGTGATACAGCAGTGTTTTTTTTAAATTGACACTTTTCAATATGTTTCAATCACAAAACCGTTGCCATCATTTAACTATTAACGCGCTATACCTCGTATACTTCTGAAAACTGCATTGACGCAAAGTTAATTTTGTATTTTCAAACCACCTGACCATGCATAAAATTATAACCTTTTGTTTAAATCTATTTTCAAATACGTAACAAACTTACTAATAGAAAATAAATATCTCTTACCAGTCTTTTTGAGACATACATCCGGATACTAATACTTAATTCAGTATTTCATTGGCTAGTTAGTTCCAGTTAGACTCTATGGAATATTACTTGTTATTGTTAGTGGACAATCACTGAAAATGACTTGTGTGACAATTCCTAATGAGTCAATAATAATAATTACTACTTATGTGTACAAAGTTATTGGTCAGAATTCCACTAAACTTAAGATGAAGCATAAAAGTTTGGTTAATTAAGAGGACGATTTATGACAAGTATTTCTTGATATTCAATTTGAAGACGATCATGTTGTAGTCTGCATGGAGCAGTTCTGTGGTAATGTGTTCCTTGGAAATAAACTCTGTTCATGAAAATTCCGTCTGAATAACTTTGCTTTGTGATAGTAAGACGAGGGTTTTCTGTGAATGTTTTAAAATGGAAATAACGATAAAATCGAGAAAGACTGCAAGGTCTCTTTGGTGAAAAACGACTGTAAAGAATGGAAGAGATCATCGCCCACGTGGAAATGACCATCTCAAAAGTAGATTTTGAACTCTATCAAGAAAGAGTGCTTTGAGCAACACCTCCCCAGATGTGGCAGCAGTGTCTCCCCATCTTAGCACGTAACTGACTCTCATACAGGTAGAGGATTGCATAAGGAGTCAGGTAATTTCTGGAGCAATAGAATGATCCAATTATTTTTCCAGCAACAAATTGGAAATATGCTTAGCTCTTGCACTGTATTTTTAATTTGTAATTCTATTGTTTTATTTTCATACCTATTATGATGGTTTGGTTGTTTTGTTTTATGGCATATCAACCCTCCTCGGGTTATTTAATTCCGAATCCAGTCATTTTAGTGAAAGTTTTTATGCTTCAAGTTTGTTATATGTTCAATTATTTATTCATAGTGTTTGTTTGAGTGAAAGGACGGAAGGGAGGGAGGAGGAAGAGGGAGGGAAATTGTTTTTCTTTGTTTTTCAGAACATGATTGAGTTTTGCAAAGAGAAAAAAACAATAAAACATCAATGTTTGGTGCATTTTGGATCAGGAAGCCGATATCTTCAGACAGCCTGATCTGGTAGCACCATATATCATGATGGAGTTTTACTGCTGAAGAAATTATATATAAATATAGCTTTAATTATCAATGGAAACAAACTATACATTTATTTGGGGAGAGAAAATTAAGCTAATCTTCAAAGAAATGTCAGTTGGGGGTCATTTGAATGGCAATGAAAAATAAAGTTTATCTTTTATATACAGTAAAATGTAGTTTTTAACTGTTTTTTAAATCGATAAAAAGAATTAAAAACACAGCCTGAATGTTTTTATGCAGAACAGGAAGCATTTGACAGGAATACAACTTCAAGATGGTGCCACTAAGTTTTAATCCACAACCTTTACCAAGTATCCATCTTGTTTTTTGTCGAAATTATATTTTATTTTTTCTCCTGCATCAATTGAAATTAAAGGCTATGCATGTTGAACATCATAAGGATGGCATCCTATGCATACCAAAGATCCTTCCCCCTGACCCTTAAAATATAATTTAGGTTATCATTAGAAACCAGTATTTCTGGTACCTTCCTTCTTTTAGAAGAGATGGAGGTCTTTTTCTGTTGCTGCTGCTGCTGTTGCTATCACTGTTGTCATTTCCATGTTTATTCTCATATCCAACGAATGCAATGTGTTAGATGTTTTGAGTTTTACTCATCCCCTAACCGATTTTTTAGTCTGTTATTTTTCTCTCGTCGGCAACACCTTTGCAGGAATATGGTTCTCATTTTGGGAGCTGGCTCAAACATCTTTTCTATTTGTGTATGTTCAGCTGCACAGCACACATTCGTGTCATCTTAGAGCAATTGCTCATCTTCTTACGCCCCGAAACCGTTGGTCAGAAATATATAATCGGCTTGGCAGGTTTAGAAAATTCACATCTTGTTTCCATCTTTGCAAAATATTTCTTATCACTGTCGGATCGGCAGTACGTAACAAAAAATGTATAAGCACCAAAAAAAAAAAAAAGGAGGGAAGACCTTTCTTTTGCTATTTGTTTTACGAAAAATTCAAAGTTAGATTTTGAACAAACTTTGGAAATTCAGCTGATGTTGCACAAAATTGTTTTCAGTAAATTTCAGATATGGAGACGATGAAGGTATACACAGATTGATGGCTACCATAACAGACGTGAGGAGCGGCAAACAGTACTCAAATCCCGTCTGATCTATTGCATTCCGATATATACTAATATGGTCGGCAAAGGTGTGAACCTACAAAATTCCCATCAGCCATTTTTGTATTAATGTGTCACCATTTATTAAGGCCAAAAGCCACTCGAATATAGGAGTAAATGAAATGGATACACTGGCAGTTAAATGATGATGAATACCATGAGAGGATTGAAAATCTCCACATAGCACAACTCAAAACAACAGGCAATCCAGAAACCAGTAATTCTTCCTCCTTTGTCAGAAATATCGCTCATGGAATGTAAGGACTAAAGAGGCACAGAATAGAGAGGAAGTGAGAGTTACGGGGTTGCCGAAAGTAAACCCCTAGTCCACTTTCTACACCTATCAACCATAGATTAAAAACGAGTTTGTGTTTAATAAATCGCTAGCCATAAGGATTGCATTTCGGTATTACATAATTGAATCAGTTGATATGCCGTAAAAAGCAAAGATCAAATCAGATCTGGATGCTTTAGGTTCTCACTTTACTGGAGGAAAGAAAGAGAGACTGAACATTTTTTGTCCACATTTGCATAGAGTCAACCTCTCTGCAGTTGCTATTGTCAGGGTATGCACTGAAAGCTGAGGAAATCCCTTTTTTTTATTAACCTCCTAGGACTGACTTTAACTTCATATCTAAAAGTGAAGGTTTTATATTAAATCTGTTGCAAAGGTTGTTGGAAAAAATGGTTGAAGTATTCTATCGCTTCAGAAACTACCAGACTCCTGATGCATTCCTCTACCTATGTAAGAGTGAGATACGTTCTAAAATGAAGTATTGTTGCCACATCTAGTGATGTGCCGCTCAGAGCATCCTTTCTTGCCTTGACACAGTACAAAATCGACTTGGCAATCTAGTGAGTGAAAACCTTTTCTGTTCTCTACAGAACTTTTCTCATAGACCTTGGAAATCTTTCTCTAATTTATCGTTATTTCTATGTAAGGTGCTCGACTGAGCTCCGATCTCTGGTTCCTCCTTGCAAGACATTCACAGCAACAACTCGTCTTATCGTAACTGAAAACAACAAAACTTTCTCGATTTACTCCGCGTGCCGAGCATAGGTGGAAGTTACATGAATAGAGTTTCTTCTCTAAAAACTTCCCATCTATCGAATACATTACCATGAAGCTGCTTCCCTACAGACTGCAACATGGTCCTCTTCAAATCCAATGTGAACAAATTCTTGTCATAAGTAATCAAATTTTATTCATTCTATTTTCAATCCTCTCATAATAGTCTTCATCATTCAACTGATAATCTATCCATCTCCTTAACCCTTATCCTTGAGTGGCTTTTGGCTTGGTTTGGTTGTTTTGTTTTATGATATATCAACACTTTTCAGATTATTTAATGCCGAATCCGGTCATTTTGGTTAAATTTTTTATGCTTCAAGTTCTTTTTATGTTCAAATATTTTTTTATGGTGTTTCATTTGGCGTTTTTGTAGAGGAAAAATGGTGCATTTTAGGTCAGGAAGTCAGTATTTTCAGACAGCCTGATCTGGTAGCACTAGGTTGAGTGGCTTTTCGCCTTGATATGTGGTGACTCATTATTAAAAAGAAATGGCATCGAACAAGCAGATCATTTGATAGGTTCTAGAAAATTAATTTTGAAATAGTTAATCAGTTAAATTAAAGCAGTTTGTTAAACACAGTGAGCTCTAAATGGGAGTGATACTCAAGTGGGAGGAAATCAAATAGAGGTGGAGTTTAGGAGTGAATCGTGTCCTTCCAACATCTCTATTACCAAGAAATAAAAATGAGACAAGACTCATTCACTAAACTAGCTAAAGGGTACACTTTGATCATAGCCCGAAAGCCAGTTAGTACGGGATCAGTTTCTTTATATGCGGATCGGTTCATAATAATGAGACACACAAAATGAGAATCTGTCTAAATTGTGATTCTGCAAATTTCATGTTAAGAGGAGATATATGGATTTTCAAATGGAGGGAGGGCGATCATTATGCACCCTCACAACCCTTTAAAATACGCAGATAAAACTTGAATTTTGGGAATATTTCTTAATTGGTCGCTAATATCTATGATTTCCAGTTTATACATGGTATCAATATGATATGAAGATTGTGCTTACTGTGGGATGAAGCCCTTCTTTATATATGATACTATATACTGCTGAATTGTTTCTTTGAATTCCATCTTAAACTGCTAAGAATATAGGTACACCACAAGCATTTCACCGCATGATCAAGCAATAGAGCTGACCGTAAAATGAAAAAAATGTTAAAAATTTGCTCAAGTTAGGTAACTCTTATTCAAGAGCTGTAACTTCACTTACCTGAACACACAATGCATAGAAATATTATTTTTGGACTTCACACTATTCACTCAGATTAAGGTCATATATATTTATTGCTCAACAAAATGTTGTGTTCAATATTATAGGCAATATACTTGCTAGTATATATTGTAGAGATAGGAGGCAGATGAAGCAGGCAAACAATATGTCACCTGTTCTCAAGCTAGGCGAATATTATTCAACACAAGCGACTGAACAAAAACACACGTTTAAGAATAGCCGAACAAAACATTAAAATAAGTAAGCAATATGCTTAAAACATAAACTCTCTCTCTCTCCTATCTGTGTCTTCCAACCTCTTTATGTTTCAGCCATTGAGAGATCATATGGTTGAATAAATCTTTCATTCTTCTAAGAACGTGTTGTTCGAATTAATTGCATGACTATTAATGTAACAAGTGCATCACAACCTTTGCTTCAGGAAGATAAGAATAATGCACACATTATGATGCTGAAGATTTCACTTTGATTGAAATAATTAAAGTACTATAGGGTAATCTTGATGATGCCTCTACACTCAACTAAAATTCCATCGATTTATGCAATTTGATTATCAGCCAAATTCAAAATCAGAACACAGAAAATATGAGAATCTGAAATAGCCAAAATAGTAACCATGAACAAACTCTTTTCTGAAGCATGAGAAAATATTAAATTAAAGATAAATTACATGTTTTTTTAAACTAAAACTGTAAACATTACTTTTCTGCAATATAAAAGTCTGCATACAGGAAAAATTAGAATCCTATTTATTGTAGTTTGCGCAGATCGTTGTTTCGACAAGCAGCAAGAGTTGTTCTGAATCTTTCTATTTTAGACTTTTATGGCTCACAATATTTAGATGTGGGTATGTAGAAGTAAGATTAAAATCGGAAATTTTCATGTAAGGTTAAAATTGAGTAGGGAGTGGAAAATTCTATAGGAATTTAAAAGTTTTGAGTTAGGCTGACATGTACCAGTAGTTGCATCATGGGAGGAAGTGTGAGGCCGAGAAACATGAGAGTTTGTGCTTCTGGGGATTAGTCCAAGCGATCAGATTTGAGTTTCAAATCTTCTACCAATCTACAGGGATTCGAAGGGAAAATGCATTTCTTCTTGATGTACTTGCAGCAAATTACTGTAAAAGGTGAATAAAATCTCAGAACAAATGATGGAGTTATTTGCTGTTCTTTTTAATTGCTTCCACTATTTGCTGTTCTTTTTAATCGCTTCCACTATTTGCTGTTCTTTTTAATTGCTTCTATTATTTGCTGTACGTTTTAATTGCTTTATTTATTTGCTGTTCTTTTTAATTGCTTCTATTATTTGCTGTTCTTTTTAATTGCTTCCACTATTTGCTGTTCTTTTTAATCGCTTCCACTATTTGCTGTACTTTTTAATTGCTTCAATTATTTGCTGTACTTTTTAATTGCTTCTATTATTTGCTGTACTTTTTAATTGCTTCTATTATTTGCTGTTCTTTTTAATTGCTTCTATTATTTGCTGTTCTTTTTAATTGCTTCTATTATTTGCTCTTCTTTTTAATTGCTTCTATTATTTGCTGTTCTTTTTAATTGCTTCTATTATTTGCTGTTCTTTTTAATTGCTTCCACTATTTGCTGTTCTTTTTAATTGCTTCTATTATTTGCTGTTCTTTTTAATTGCTTCTATTATTTGCTCTTCTTTTTAATTGCTTCTATTATTTGCTCTTCTTTTTAATTGCTTCAATTATTTGCTCTTCTTTTTAATTGCTTCCAGTATTTGCTGTACTTTTTAATTGCTTCTATTATTTGCTGTACTTTTTAATTGCTTCTATTATTTGCTGTACTTTTTAATTGCTTCTATTATTTGCTGTACTTTTTAATTGCTTCTATTATTTGCTCTTCTTTTTAATTGCTTCTATTATTTGCTGTTCTTTTTAATTGCTTCTATTATTTGCTCTTCTTTTTAATTGCTTCTATAATTTGCTCTTCTTTTTAATTGCTTCAATTATTTGCTGTTCTTTTTAATCACTTCTATTATTTGCTGTACTTTTTAATTGCTTCTATTATTTGCTGTTCTTTTTAATTGCTTCTATTATTTGCTGTTCTTTTTAATTGCTTCCACTATTTGCTGTTCTTTTTAATTGCTTCCACTATTTGCTGTTTTTTTAATTGCTTCCATTATTTGCTGTTTTTTTTAATTGCTTCCATTATTTGCTGTTCTTTTTAATTGCTTCTATTATTTGCTGTTCTTTTTAATCACTTCTATTATTTGCTGTTCTTTTTAATTGCTTCCACTATTTGCTGTTTTTAATTGCATCTATTTTTTGCTGTTCTTTTTAATTGCTTCTATTATTTGCTGTTCTTTTTAATTGCTTCCACTATTTGCTGTTCTTTTTAATTGCTTCCACTATTTGCTGTTCTTTTTAATTGCTTCCACTATTTGCTGTTCTTTTTAATTGCTTCTATTATTTGCTATTCTTTTTAATTGCTTCTATTATTTGCTGTTCTTTTTAATTGCTACTATTATTTGCTGTTCTTTTAATTGTTTACATTATTTGCTGTTCTTTTTATTATCAGATATTTCCTTCTCTTAGATGGAAGACCTGGCAAGGTCTACGGGCCCAATACACCGAGAGGGGAAATAGTCTGCGCCCGTGTACTAGTCAGGTGTTTCTGAGCCCCAGCAGGTAAAAATAAGATAAAAAAACTTCCATATATATATATATATATATAAATGTATATATGTAGATAGAATAAGTTCACTGTACACTGCAGAGAAAACAGAAAGTTGAAGATAAGTTTCCCTCTCTTAAGTAAGTACAAATAAGAGAAAGACAGCCATAAGTTCAAGTCAGAGGCTAGGTTTAGTCTTAACAAGGAACGAGAGAAACAAAAATCGACAATTTGCAACATTTAAGTTTTGTTAATTTTTGTTTGAATTTCTGGCCGAGTAGGTGTGTTCTTGTATAAAGTACCAATTTATCTTCCTACATACATCAACATTTGTTTGCATTTCTGAGTAGGTGTGTTCTTACCAATCAGGAATACGTCCTCGACATCAGTCCGACAGTGACAATGTCACTGTTGAGCTGAGGTATGGTTCTATTCAGCCTCAGGAGGTCCACTCTCCTAGGCTTTAACTTCTCCTTGAGAAAGGGGTTAGTTTATTTTAAATTGCTCTAGGTGCCCCCTACCTGGGAATGCCGACAGAGATGCTCAGGCATTTTTTGTAGATCAGAGTTCACTAATCCTAGGGCGCTGGCTTTCCACACCTGACCTTACGTCTAGCCTCCTAGAGAGGAGGTAAATAAAAATACTTTGACCTTGTGTCTAACTCTGCCACCCGATCCTTTCAAGTCTGGCACAACGGCATTCATGCTGGGATCAATGTAGTCACTGTTTTGTCTACAGAAGGGACAAAATCTTTCTTGAATGGAGTAATTTTTATTTTTGTCCTATCCAGTGCTCTCTATTTCGGGGAGCTGATAACTCAACATTAAAAGCTGATCTTGTGTCTAACATCGGTCGACAAAAAAAAGATTTTCTTTTTTTTGTTTACATATGTCTGCGTGGAAGGATTTGAAAAAAGAGAATTTTTCTTTTTAATATTCATTTAGCTATGCATATATGTGGCCGTTTTTTACTATGTTATTTTCATGGAGTTTTTATAGTTAATAAAAAGAAAGGTGGATTTTAGTAGTATGGGTGTAGTTTGCAACATTTATAACACTTACACAGATATATATAGCACGGGTAAAATTAATTGCCCAAACAGAAGAGTTTTGCATCACTTTTAGGTCCCCTTACAAACATTAAAATCAAGATATAATGCTACTAAACCTTATGTCTAAAATCCTTATACCAATTTTAATCAAAATCCATTCCATGATTTTGATTCTAGAAAATGTCTAAATTTGAGGCTTAAGCTTAAAGAGTCTTAAGAAGAAATTGAAATTGAGGAAATCTTGTTTAATTGATGTCTAATGACTATGGATCAAATTCAATGCAAATCTGAAATATCTGAATTTTCAAATGGGAGGTTGTGCCCATATTATGCCCCCAAAAAAACATTTCAAAATACTTCAAAGAAACAGAAATTTGGAGAATATTTATTAATTGATGTCTAATACCTATTGTTAAAATTTCACAAAAAATGGAGATATATGAATTGTCTCGAAGGACTTTCACCCCCTTTGTATAAAACTAAATATAGCTCACATTATTCACCAGTATGCCTAGCAGCTGTATTCTAAAATTCATAATGATCGGTTAATCAGTTTAGAAGTTAATTCTGTAGAAATATATAAACATATATGCATACTTAACTTTGTATAAATAGAGGTAAGTGTGTGTGAAAGTAGTCGTCGTACAGCACTATTATTTGAATAAATTAATAAATATTACACTTTTCTTCAGATAATTATTCGAGTGATCGAAGGGTTTAAAATAAAACTTTTGAGAAATTAATTTTAATGCAAAAGAAAATGCTACATTAAAATTAGCATTATTAGTTTTATTGCAATTTTCTACCTCTTTATGTACATAGTCTTTGGCAAGGTATGAATGTACATAGTCTTTGGCAAGGTATGAATGTACATAGTCTTTGGCAAGGTATGAACGTACATAGTCTTTGGCAAGGTATGAACGTACATAGTCTTTGGCAAGGTATGAACGTACATAGTCTTTGGCAAGGTATGAACGTACATAGTCTTTGGCAAGGTATGAACGTACATAGTCTTTGGCAAGGTATGAACGTACATAGTCTTTGGCAAGGTATGAACGTACATAGTCTTTGGCAAGGTATGAACGTACATAGTCTTTGGCAAGGTATGAACGTACATAGTCTTTGGCAAGGTATGAACGTACATAGTCTTTGGCAAGGTATGAACGTACATAGTCTTTGGCAAGGTATGAACGTACATAGTCTTTGGCAAGGTATGAACGTACATAGTCTTTGGCAAGGTATGAACGTACATAGTCTTTGGCAAGGTATGAACGTACATAGTCTTTGGCAAGGTATGAACGTACATAGTCTTTGGCAAGGTATGAACGTACATAGTCTTTGGCAAGGTATGAATGTACATAGTCTTTGGCAAGGTATGAATGTACATAGTCTTTGGCAAGGTATGAATGTACATAGTCTTTGGCAAGGTATGAATGTACATAGTCTTTGGCAAGGTATGAATGCATATATCCTCTTGCCAGCCATGGATTAAATACTAAAGTAGACTGAACTCTCAAGCTTGGATTGTGCAACAAGTCTAGCAGAAAAAAATCTCCAAAATAAAACTAGTCTTTCTTTCCAAGCATTATTCCCCAATTGTCCTGGACTTCTTGCCACCTGACTCAAAAACTGCTGGTTCAGCAGAGATGCGGTTGGAGATTGCTCAACACTTGCTTCACTTTTTATGCCAATTAGGCTTCTGAACGTTAAATAACATGAAAAATATTTCCATGGAAGCTGCTCAACTGAGTTCTAATCTCTGGTTCCTCCTTGCAAGACATTCACAGCAAGAACCCGTCTTATTACCACAACTGCAAAGAACTTCTTCCTTCGTCTGTGTGTCTAACATTAATAGAACTTCCATGAACAGAGTTTCTTTTCAAGGCCTTCCCATCTGTGCAACACATTAATAGGAACTGCTTCCCTGCAGGTTAAAACACAATTGCCTTCAAATCTAATGTCAACAAATACTGGCCATAAACCATCCTCATAAGAAATCAAATTTTGTCCATTCCAGTCATCAATTTCAATCCTCTCAAAATATTCTTTATCATTCAACTGACAATCCATCCATCTTCGAGTGTCTTTTGGCCTTGATAAGTAGTGACTCAATAGTAAGTAAAAAAAAAAACAAGCAAGAAAGACGATGCTCAACTGAAGAAGAAATGAAGGTCTTCAACCAAACATCGAAAAAGTAGAGCCACAGGTTTCACTCTAATTAGACTATACAATTGATCTGAATGGAAATAATGAAATCAAGTAAGTTCATATTTTCATGTGCATTTTAGAAAATCTATGGTTTTGTCAAGTGCATAGTGATATTTTCATGTGCACCAAAGGAGGTGTCTGTAATGAAGTGGATATGATGTGGACTGACGACCTGGGTGTGCCAAGTTCGAATCCAATCGGTTCCATTGCACCACTTTCACTTATGAATGTTGGCAATTGTCACGTGGCCCCCTCCTGTAAGTACTCAAAAAGTCAAGGAAACTAATGCCAACAACAGAATCAAATCGATATATATATATATATATATATATATATATATATATATATATATAGAGAGAGAGAGAGAGAGAGAGAGAGAGAGAGAGAGAGAGAGAGAGAGAGAGATTGAAGAAAACATCGTAAAAAATAACAGAATTCTTCAGCTTAATTATACTTTTTTTTAGTTTTTCAATTTTTCTAAATGCTGATTCATATAAATTTTCTTTATGCGCTCCAGCATGTGACATTGGTACAAAAGAAAAAACGTTCAGAAACACTGTCACAGAATAAATCTTTGTAGTTTTTCAAAACGAGTAAATTAATAATTTACTAATATAGAAAAAAACAAATCATCAACACTCACCGCCTTTGACCATCTTTTTCTTGCTGCTAATTGGATGTTTCCATTGTGTTGATTTGGTCGCATGGCTGCAACAGACAGAAATGGAAATATAGAATTATCAAAAAATGAATCAGTATCTTTATAGTTTTTAATTGGGGAGAGAGAGAGAGAGAAATTAAGTTCTCAGAGAATATTTTGAATTATGACTTCCATGGAGAGAAATGAGATGAGAATGATACTATGGATGTGTAATTTTAGTCTTAAAGACAGGCTTATACAGGACCGGCGGGACAGTTATAAAAGTGTGTGTGTGTGTGTGGGGGGGTCTCCTAAAAAGTAGGAGGCCCGGCCCACATTGCACCCAGAATGCCAAATATGGGAATAAATTCAATATCTTGACTAAAAATGATCGTCCAATAGTGGTTGAGAGCTTGTTAGAAGCGGAATGGAATTCTCTTGGTGATAGAAAAAGAAAAATTCAAATTATTTCAATTTTTTGGCGACTGGGCTCAAATAACCTCATTTGGGCATATTGGGGAACAATCACTGTTTGGGGCATATTTTGGTTTAAAATGATCGTCTGGTAGTGGTTGATGGTTCGTTAGAAGCGGAATGGAATACTCTTGGTGATAGATAAAGAAACATTAAAAAACATTCAATTTTTACTACTATATTAGGGCATTTTGGAGCAAAAATACTTTTTTTGATATAATTTAGACATGAAATGATCTTCTGATAGTGGTTGAGGTCTTGTTGGAAGCATATTAGCAAGTCGCTTCTGGTGAAAAAAGAACAAACAGAAATTTCAATTTTGGGGGGCCTGGGCCCAAATTACCATATTTGGTCATTTTAGGCCAAATACACCTTTTTGAACTTAATCTAGACATACAATGATTTTCTGACACTGCTTGATGGCTCATTTAAAACATATCAGCAAGTCGCTTCTAGTAAAAATGACAACATTCAAAAATCAATTGGTTTATCAAATATAGAGAATACATAAAGTTAAAAGTATTAATTGACAAGGTGCATATAAAAGTACAAAAGTAAAAAGTATAAAAGTTAAAATGTATTAAGTATAAAAGTATAAATGTATGTATTGGAATTGGAATAGCTCGTTGGAAGCGTATTAACAAGGCAGACTTGGATTGTTTCTCTGTTCTTCACTTCAAATTGTGTTCATTGGACTTTGCTCAAAAGATACTGTATCGGTTGTTCTGTGGACAGAAGGACTGGAGGGAGGATGGAATGAATAACTTTAGATATTATGCGGATCCTCAACAATGCGAAAAAAGAATGTGTCGATGCAATCCGAAAAATTACCGGTATGTTAATGGATGCACCATGTGCGAGTGGAGGAAATACACATAATGGTCCGCTTTGCAACAGATTTTTCAGCCCTCAAAATCGCTTTTACGGATGTTCTCTCATCCGTAACAGCGTCGACCGCGAAAATTTTGAAACGTTCATGAGTAATACCAACATCATCCTAACTATCACCCAGTCTGTCACAAACAAATGTGTGCATGTGGAAGCATTGAAAATCTTGGGCATCGAGATAATGCTTCATCTCAGAATTGCCTTCATCGATGAGAAGGTTAAACCATGGATTATGATAATCCTGAGCTACCATCAAATGTGTGCCCATAGTTCAAGTGGAATAACGGTAACTCGATAGCAAAATGGAGTGAGAGTCCAGTAGAGTCTTGGAACAAGCACGTTCGGTCTTTCCTAAGTGGTCCAGCTGCATTGTCTCGGTAACTGTCCATCAAGGACAATATTCATGATATACTTCGACGAATGTTAATAATAAGTGGGGGGGGGCAAGTCAAAAAGTGAGGGGGCTTGAGCCCCCCCTGTTCCCCCGGTGCCACCGTCCTTGTTATATCAGATGAGCTAAGTGGAAGATTAAATGTAGACAATATAGGGAAATATGTGCAGAATCAGAGACTTGCTTGGTGACATTAAAAGAGTAGATTAGAGTTGTTGGGTTAGTAGATGTAAAACAGGGGAAGGCCGAAGAAGACATAGGACAAAGCTCATACAATCAATGTTTTTTTTTACTTATATTCACACGAAACAAGGCACAGTGCCAATGAGACGTAAAATTCTACTGTGATTTAGCGGCCAGATTTATAGCAAAGAGTTGTACAGTGAAATGTCTGTTCACATTTCATTTAAATTTCTGCACGTTGGTACAGTTGGGGAAACAAGGAGCAGGGAGAGAAATTCCAAAGGAAAGCAGTTTGAGGAAAGCTATGAGAGTAGAAAGCTTTCCAGCATCTGGAGACCTCTACAGTGAAAGGTTGGTATTTTGATGATTGTTGGGTTTGTCGGGTGTATTTACGTTGAGGGAGCACAAGTGCAGCAAGTTCATCAGAGCAAATTCCATTGAAGTACTTGTACACCAGGTACAAGAATGCAACATTGCGGCAATGGGACAGCGGCTGGAGCTTAGCAGACTGTGTGGAACCTATTAAATTAGAGGCTCTTTTTTGGACCCTGTCTAAAAGGAAGAGACTAGCGGTTGGTGCACCAGCCCAGATGTGGCAACAATACTCCATGCATCGACGAATGGTGGCTTTGTAGAAATATAGGATCCTGTCAGATGAGAGAAGTTTCTAGCACGGTAGAGAGAGACCACCTTCTTTGCAGTAGATTTGGCAATATCTTCTATGTATTTATTCCAATTCATGTTGATAAATAGATGGGCTCCTTCTTTTGCACTTTGCACTCCTTCTCTGTCTATTAGTCAGGCGCAACGGTGCCAGTGCTAGGATGCCTCAAAGGCACCAAGTGTCTGGCCTTGTTTCCTGACTAGGACAATGAACATCATCTCTCTTTCTCTCTATCTGGGCAACTTGGGGAAAGTCTTTTGTCACTAAGTCTTACATGATTGGCTGGTTCGATCTTGTTCTGACAGGTTGAGGGTACAGGTTAGACAGCTTGTCTCCCTGCTGTTACTGACTAACAGGACAGGAGCCTAAACTCTTAGGCAGCACTAAGAATGGCTGCTTCATCATCAGTTGTATGATTTTGAATCCATCAGTGACGCCCCATGGAGTGAAACCTTCTCACTCCCAGCTGATCGGTATGCAAATAAGTTAACTGAATGGGTCAAAGCAGGAATTGAAGCATATTTTCCCATGCAAAAATTCTTCAGCAAGAATGACATAACATTTGGTAGTAGACTATTATTATTCTGACCATCATAGATATATTTCCCTACTTCTCAATACTTCTTATAAATGGACACAAAATACAGGTTGATGCCCCAAAAATGCCACACATGGAATCGTGAATAAAATTTTGCAATCCTTTCTGTAATCCAACCAGATTTGGTACGAATAAACTTCAGTCTATGCCTGACTTGTCCACCAAGTTATAATCATAAATTTCCAACAATCTTTTTTACCACAGTTCAATGATATGCAAAGGACACTTTTATGATCGTCTCATCAGTAGGAGATGTGATCCTGAATGTGATTCACACTCACCGAACCTTAATTCCCCAGATTTTTATATGAAAGGTTATCTCAAATATAATATATAGCAAAATAATCGCCAGACTATTACTGAATTAAAGGTTATCACAGAGCGAATCAGAATAGTGCCATTAAATGAATATATCAAAGTTATTGACAATTTTTTCAGATCATATTCAGATTTGTTTAGCATTGGATAGTGATTTACTCCTCTCTAGGAGTTAGGCACAAGGCCAGTTTTTATCTTACTCTCACAAGTAAGATGTGACCCAAGGTCTGGTCGGGAAAGTGGGACTTGAAAAGCCAGCGCCCGAGAGGTGAGCACTCTGGCCATTAAAAATTACCTGGGCAGCCCCGTCGGCATTCCCCGGTAGGGGAGCCTCAGGCAGTAAGCAATAAACTTACTCCTCCCCAAAGAGGGGAGGCGAAGCCTGGGAGGGTGGACCTCCTAGAACTGCACAGGACAGATCCATAGACCGGCATAAATCAAGCCCCAAAGGCCAAGACAATACCAGTCTATAGGGTGCAGTATCAATCAGAACAGATACTACACTTTGATCTTAGCCAAAATTTATTTAGATGGATGCATCCTTGGAAACATTAACTCCTAGAGTTAAAATTACATTCCCAGAATGCATACCACCTTAGGCATAAAAGCCCACTGTGGAAGGGGAGGAGGGGGGGGGTCATTGTGACATTTAAAAACAACAGTTTGACATTTTTTATTTCAAATCAAAGACAAAACAAAGACATTTTTTATTTGACAAAAAGCAAAAACAATGCACAATGACAAAAAACCTAATCTACCCTAAGCTAGACATTTGCACTAAAAAAATTCGCAGTCACTCTATGGCTTAACCCTACTTAAAATATCCCCAAAATGAAACATGAAAACATGAAATAACGTGGGAGTGGGATACACATTAAAAACACCCAAAAAGAAAGAAAAATAAAGAACCAAATAAAATGATAAGGGGTGGTTAGTAGGATCCTCCCTACCCTCTTGCTAAGTTTGGACCGCCCACTGTTTTCGGCTCGAGGCCGAAAACAAGCAGGTCGACCCCTAATTGGGAGTGGGAATAAAGTGAGGCGTTCTGAAAATAAATTAATCGGGATCTGAGTACGGGAATGGATGGCGTCTTCCAAGATAATATTGCCACGGGTTTCATCAGCCGGGGACAAAATAAATATGTGGAGTGGGCATCTTTGGAAGCTCTCTAGTGCCGGCAAAAACAAAATCGGGACAGGACATCATTTATTCCTACTAGCTTATGATTCGACTAGGCTAATAAAAAACATTTTGTTTTATACTGGGCTGGGTTCCGTAGGACCCAGTACCGTCTGCGCCATGCTAAGGCGGGAAAACGTATTCAAACCTGGACCCTCGTCGGATGCACAAACTAGTGTTGCGCACCCATCTTCTATTGAACTGCGCTGTAGTCGTTTCCAATCGCATCTGATTTTCACTTTAAGCTGATGCTTAAAGTAAACAACCAGATCACGATCCGAAACAGACCCAACCCCATGAACCTCATCTAGACATGCAACCCACGTCACTAACCTCGCTGTGGCTAGGATCGCCAGAAAAAACATTCTTTTCTCCCTAGACCATGGTGCTACGTTGTTGATGACGTATGCTACATCAAGTACCATCGGCTGTTCGCCGTCGATGCGAGCCGTTACCTCTCTGACATACTCCCAGAGACGACGAACTTTGCTGCAAGTGAAGAAGGCGTGCTCGGCCGTTTCTTCCTCATTGTCCTCACAGCGCGGGCATAAGGGAACGTCCCTTATGCCATCCCTGTGTAATCTGCCATAGAAGGGCAGTGCATTTCGAACCAGTCGCCAGGTCAGAGAATACTCAGAATTGTTGAGATAACTCGTGCCTGGCGCCCAACTCCACTGGGAGCGAGCCTCCTCACTCGGCAATCCAAGCCGCCTCTCAAGCGGATCCGAAGCGGACCCCTCCACTAAATCCCGATATAGTCTCTTCCTAGACTGGGCAAGGTCACTGGACCCCGGCAACGCCTTAAGCGCGGCTCAGCATTCGGCGACGAACATGGACCCCCCTCTCGGTCTACGTCAACCTTCGACCGAGTGGTCGGGTATGAGGTTGGGAAAGGCGCTCTCAACCGCATGGACCCACGGAGCGTCATCCGTCAAAGTACGACTCAGGAAAGCCAGTCTCTCGGCATGTCTATGACTTGCCAAGTCAGGCATCCCCAAACCTCCATCGCACGGACGTTGCGTACAGACCTGTCTGCAGACGTATGCTTTCCGCCCCTTCCACAGAAGTGAAAAGAGCAAGCGCATGAAAGCAAGAAGGCGGTCCGCAGGCAGAGGGAGTACAGACAGCTGATAAAGGATGAGAGGAAAGACGTAAGTGGCGCACGCCTCCGCTCTCCCCTTCAAGGAAAGTTTCCTTCGAATCCAAGCCCTCACAGACGATTCGACCTTTGCCTGTACTTCCGACCAGTTCTTTTCCAATCGGAGACCCGGTCCGAACCAAATGCCAAGGATCCGAACCGGGCCACTGGCCCAGCTGAAATCACCTGGAGGTGCAGTCTCTCCGCTCCAGGCAGCCAACCGCAGGCCGTTGGACTTGCTGCGGTTGACAATGGCCCCTGTCACATCTTCATACCGAGCGAGCACCTTAGTCATCGCTTCTATGTCTTCACGACTGGACACAAAAACGGTGACATTATCAGCATACGCGGAAACCCTGACTCGCGCATAGTGAGGAGGGATAGCGATTCCGCGCAGGACTGGTGTAGCCGCCCCATCCCTCAATTTGCAAAGGAAGGGCTCCAACGCCAGGACATAAAGCAGAGGCGACAGCGGACAACCTTGACGCACCGAACGAGAAACCACGAACGACTCCGTTTACTTGCACCGCTACCGTCGGCAGACGATACAGAATAGAGACCCACTTGCGGAAGTCCGGATTAAAACTGGCAGCATCTAGAACAGATTCCAAGAAACCATGGTCGACCCTATCGAAAGCTTTGGACTGATCTAAATTGATCAGCGCGGCTTCAGTGTAGTCTTCTATACCCTCTAGGACGTGCGAACCAGATGCAAATTGTTTTGAATTGACCTTCCCTTCACAGCATAGTTCTGCTCAGGCTAGATCAAGTCAGCGATAACAATCTGCAAACGATTCGCAAGAACACGGGCCAAAATCTTTAACTCTGTGTTTAGCAGAGTTATGGGCCTATAACTATCGAAATCCCCCACTCCACATTGGACCCCCTTCTTCAACAATGTGACCACTCCTTTGGTAACCTGCCCAGGGATCGAGCCCTGAGCAAACCAGTGGTTAAACACATCCTTCAGAAGAGGAACAAACATGGGCGACAGCCTCAAATAAACTTTGTATGGCAGACCATCGAGTCCTGGAGATTTGTTTAAGCCGACCTGCTTCAACGCAGTAATGATCTCACCCTCTGTAACGTTCCCATCACAGCTAGCTGCTTGGGCTGCCTCTAGGCGGGGCTAGTCAGCCAAATAGCTGTCAAACTCCTGGCCGCGGAGTCTGGGTAGTTGGGTGAAGCGATCCTCCAAATGCTCGTGGAACCCCTCGCAAATCTCACGAGTCGATACCAGGGTATGTCCTTCCAGGTTATTCACCTTCCGAATGTACCCATCCGAGCCACGACGTAAAGCAGCCTTACGCTCAACAGCGTCATGGTTCACAGCTTCGTTAGAGACTTTCTTTAACCTAGCGCGAACTACTTCACCTTCATATCGCTCGCTAGCCAAGCGATTGAGGTCCCCCTTAATTAAAGCTATCTCTAGGTGATTCCCCCCAGCCACCACCCGGGTCATCTTATCCTCTACACGCTTTTGCGTCCTAGCCCTATCTCGAGCGAGGCGTTGGCTGTAGCGGACACAAAAGCGTCTAACATGAGCCTTAGTGCTAACTCACCAACTACTCCCGATAACCGCCCCCACTAAACCCCGCTGAAGTAGTAACGTTAGCTTGTCCCAGAAGTCGGGTATCTCCAGTAAGGAGGTATTCAACTTCCAGTACCCAGCTAACCTAGGCCTATCACTTAAACTCAAACGGGCCATAACCAATTTATGGTCCGAATGACCTAACCAAGTGAACGTGGGACAAGATATAAAATCTATGTCGCCTCTTCTAACTAACATTCTGTCCAAGTAAGTACTCGGACAGAAGGCCGCGCTAGTATGCCACGTCCACATCTCCCGCCCTGGGTGATCAACGCGAAACCTGTCGACAAGATCGCATGAGGCCATCAGGTCAGACAGACTGCTTTCACACCACCCTGACCCTCTATTCCCACCGACCTTATCTATCTTGGGGTCAAGGACGGCGTTCCAATCCCCCATTAAAACTACTCGCTCCGGACCCCGAGAAACGTCTCCAACCGTCGATAAAAGGAAACCCTCTCACCAGCAATGTTGGGCGCATAAATCACAACGATCCGAAACTTACTGTTTTCAACGGCAACATCGACTACGACCAGCCGACCTACCGCATCCATATGAACAACGCTCACTGTCGCAGACAGAGTGCGTTTTACTAGCAAAGAGACACCACAACTACGGACATTGCCATATGCTGAAATGACGTCGTAGTCGTCAGTCAGCACATCACAATCCCCATAAGAATGAAGTGGGTCTTCTCGATCGCAGCTATATCTACCTTAAGGGCCACAAGATCCCTCAGCACGCGAACAGCCTTGCTTCGAGATCTCATGCCCCTCACATTCAATGTGGCCAGGTTTAAAGCCATTATCCTTTATTAGATGTCGCAAATGGGCCTAAAGTCCTCAGGAGTGAGGATGCCGAAGGCCTGACCAAGACTGCCGGTCAGCAGTTCGGACGAAATCCGTCCGACTCGAGCCAGACCTCCTACGTCCAGGGGAAAGGTTAGCTTCAAGGCCCGAAAAAATGAGGGATGAACATAAATGGGGACCCTCCCCGGACATTTTGAAGCCAGTTTTTTTAACGCCGGGTGCTCCTCATCTATAAGATTAAATCCCGAAAATGCCACCTGTCCCTCCTCTACCATCCTCCAAAGGACCCTTGCTCTACTGCTCTTGTCCTGCCTTAGGAAAGTGGTAATTTTGGGTGCATCCTGAAAGTTCAGGGGATTTTGAACTTGTTTCCCATCAACATGGGTAAATGCCTCCAGCTGCTTCAAATATCTCCTCTGTCTCCCGTTCAAGTCCGACTGAACCTGGGAGGCATTGGCTATACAAATGTTTTCCCTGGGCAAGAAAGGGAGTTTCTTTGTTCTTTCCTGTCTGATGACCGGCTGAGTAGAAGTTGTGGGTTTCACTTCCTCGTTGACTTCTATCTGCTTCTCTGGAGCTGCTTCTGCCACAGGTTTTTCTGCAATTTTCTCCTTTTCTGGAGATGCTCCCTCACAAGGGTTGTTAGAAAATGGAGGGGTACTCTCCTCAACCAATACTGTGGGTGTTGGAGGTTGGGGAGTTGCAGGTTGGGCATTCCTAGTGTCAGGATCTACTGAGCCTTCTTCCATCTTTTCTTTCTCTTCCTCGTTTAGGGCCTCTTTTTTCTTTTTCGCTTTCGGGTCCTTTTTAGGCTCCTCGACACTTTCCACTGCCATTCTCTCCTCCTCTATTTGGTCTTCCTCCGATTCTGAAGAGTGCTCCGAAAGTTTTCTCTTGACTGCCGGTGTTGGCGTCATTTCGGGTTGGGCTAGGTTATGACTAACTTTGGCCCTATCACTCTTTTTAGAAACCACTTTGTTCCAACCCGAGGGAGCCTCCTTAGTTGTTTCCTCAGATGTTGGTGTGGGGTTTTCATCCGTTGTTCCTTCCGTTGAAGTCGGCAACTACAACTTCTACTTCAGTTGCCACTTTGACTTGCTGGCACTGGTTTGGATTTTGAAGGCCCAGACGCCGAGGATTTCACTGCGATCCTTTTGGGGCAATCTTTCGCCATATGCCCCGGCGTCAGGCATTGCCAGCAATGTGGTTTCCTCCCCTCGACGATTAGCAACATTGTCCACGCTTCACATCGGAGTTGCGCTGGTATCACGAGGAAACTGCCGTAATTCAGCCTCATTTTAAAGATATATTCCTCCGTGAGAATATTTCAGGGGGCCACGGACCGGAAGAACCGCCTCTACATCTCCATATTGAGACATAATGGCACCCAGATGATCTGCGCCAATGCAACATGGGACGCCAAGTATCTTAACAGTCGTCCGCCTTCTCTCCAGGTACTCAGTTTTGATCCTCAGCCCTTTCCACAAGATATCATTTCTTGATACTTTCTCTGCCTGTTCCGGGGTAGGGAGCAGAATATTCCATGCTGCATATGATTTTTTCAGGAGATATGTGGCTGGTATATTTAAGTCCCCCAGCATCTGATACATTCGATGTTTAGGGACCCCAGTGAGCCCCTTTAACTTGATGTCTGTGGTCACCAGAGTCACTTTTCTAGCTCTGACACTCTCCAGGGTACCAGGGATGAGTTTGATTTTATTTCCCTCCGTAAGGTCTTAATATTTGTCCCTGAAGAGTTCCTTATAATGCTTTGGGGTCTTCTGGTTCTGGGGCCACCATTTTGTTATTTTTCTTTGGACTTGAGGAGCATTTATGGTTGAGGTCTTCTGCCCTGCTGGGATCTGGGAACTAGAGCTACTCAGAGCAGGCCACGCATCCGGTGGTGCTTTTAAGGTCCCCTTTCTTGCTTTTCCTGTTACTTGACTTTCTTCTTCTGAAGATGAATCCCCTGAGGAGCACCCAAGAAACAACCCTGGCCTATATAAATTTTGGGCTATCTCTAAGTCTAGGGATTGGCTTTTTTTAAGAGCCTGCGCCTTATTGCTCCTACGATTGCATCTCTCGAAATCAAAAGGGATATTTCTCGGGAGACTAGGGCCAACGGGATGGTTAAAATCCCTGAAACTAAGCTCACATGAGCTACTGGCTGCCGCGGCAACCCTTGCAACTGCACGAACTTGGGCGCACTCAGATGTGCTAACCCCCGACATGGGCATACCCCATATAGATACTGGAAAGCACTCGGGTGTGCTCTCCCCCGACATGGGCATATCCCATATAGATACTGGAAAGCACTCGGGTGTGCTCTCCCCCAACTCAACCAGAGTGCCGCTCGGTGCGGCCCTCTCCGACAAACTCTGGGCGCACTTGGGTGTGCTCCCCGCCATCACTGGATTGCCGCTCGGTGCGACAGTCCCCTCCACAACTTGGGCGCACTCGGGTGTGTAACCCCCTCCGTCTCAACTAGGGTGCACTCGGGTGTGCAACCCCCCTTCACTGCCACCATCAGGTCATATTCGGGAGTACGACTGACGAGGTCCAAAAGGGTGCCCTCGGCGGTCACACCCTGGTTGTTGTCAACCCTGGTGACAACTCCGGTTTGTGAAGCCCGGGTGGCTTCCATCATAATCCGATCCTACTGAGGCACAGCACCCGCCGATTCGGAGCTGAGGAGACTGTCACCGACCGTGAGATCGGTTCGTGGGTCTCCCCGAACACCTGCTTAAGTGCGCACCTCAGTAGAACGCTGAAAAAAAGAGAAACAGTAAACAATTAATATTGCCCAAGAGGGGCGAAAAAAGAAGAAGGAAAAATCCCCAAGAGGGGGGAGAGAAAGTGACAAAAAGCCCCAAAAGGGGGCTTGGTCAATAATAAAAAGCTTTAAACCTGACCAAAGACCGGTAAAATGAAAGTGTCGCAACTGAGAACAGATACTACACTTTGATCTTAGCCAAAAAGCCAAGGTCAATTATTGAATAGCGATAAAACAAAGACTGTTGGACACTGATGACTGTGACTTGGTTGACAAGTCAGGCTTAGACTGACGTTTATTTGAATCAAAGGATTGTGAATTTTATTAATGATCCTATGGGTGGCAATTTTTTAGTCACCCTGTAGGATGGTGGAGTCGGCAGTGATAATAAGGAAAAAGATAAAGAAATGTGAGGGAAGGAGGGAGGGGGGGGGGCAAGAGAGAGAGAGAAAAGAATAAAGGTTACTTTATCAAGTGGGTCAGAGTTCAAATACTTAAAATAAAAAACGACAATTAAAAACAAAGTAAAATTGCATTCAAATGATGATGACTGATGTGACATGATAGGGTATTATACTTGATGTTGAGTTTTAAAAAAAAAAAGAAAAAAAAGAAAGAAATCTGATTAGGTTGATTTCAGTGCACTGTTGTTTTTGTTTTTTACTATAAAATAATGGCAAAATAAGGTTAATGAAAAACCTTCTCGTTGGATAAATAAACACATCACAACATAAAAGGCAAACGTATTCTGCGTTATATATATAAACAGATAGGATGTATGTATAATCATACATATGTCAATTTTTCTCTAAAACAATGGTATACTTATCTTTATGGTAATAACACTTATGTACACAATCCGTCCAAAATGACGGAAAAATAAATTATGCTTTGCCAGTGCTCGCACTAATATTCATATAAAATAACGTCTCAATGATGATGTTAAAAGAAAGTAAGAAAGAAAACGTCTCAAACAGGAAAGTTTTAAAAAAACAAAAAACTTTTATATCAGTGCAAACACCGGCAAAGTAATTTTTTCTGTAAATTTTAATGGAGAATGTATAATATATGTGGGTCTGTATATATATATATATATATAATTATTATATGAATATATATATATGAATATATATATATATATATATTTAAATATATATATATATATATATATTTATATATATATATATATGAATATATATATATATATATATGAATATATATATATATATATATTTATATATATATGAATATATATATATATATATATTTATATATATATGAATATATATATATATATATTTATATATATATGAATATATATATATATATATTTAAATATATATATATATATATATGAATATATATATATATATATATATTTATATATATATGAATATATATATATATATTTAAATATATATATATATATATATGAATATATATATATATATATTTATATATATATGAATATATATATATATATATATATATTTATATATATATATGAATATATATATATATATATATATATATTTATATATATATATGAATATATATATATATATATTTATATATATATATGAATATATATATATATATATATTTATATATATATATGAATATATATATATATATATTTATATATATATGAATATATTTATATGTATATATGAATATATATATATATACATATATGAATATATATATATATACATATATGAATATATATATATATACATATATGAGAGAGAGAGAGAGAGAGAGAGAGAGAGAGAGAGAGAGAGAGAGAGAAGACGACGTTTGTTTGTCCATTATAGAAATCAATAGGGTAGCAGTTAAAAAATCAACATGTATACGAGGGAATCCAAAATTTTACGAGGAATTTAATGCCATATTAAATATTAACTCTTGAGGTCATTTGGTAACACAAGGGTCTACTTATCTGATATCAGTTTAAGAAAAAGTAAAAAATTGAAACTGCATTTCAGAAAAATCAAAAACGAAATGACATTAATTTGTTTAGAAATAATAATTGATTTTCTATTTTAATACAAAGTGAATATGGGTTCAGCATTATAACCACATGTTCAAGAATATTTTACATCAGGATGACACCAGGTACATCAGTTACTCATACACATAAAAACATTTTTTTTAAATATATATATATATATATATATATACAGAGAGAGAGAAAGAGATAGCTCTACCTTGTATTGAGCACTTTTGAAAAAATATTGATTTTAAGTTCATTTTATCAATATACTAGCAAATTCTTCCCGCCCTCCGGGCGGCAATTATCGACGCTGTAGTCTTCTTTACAGAAATGAAAGAAATAATTTTCATTTGACATTTTGGTAATTTAGAGAAAGTTTTTAAAAATGATGATTGCCGTAGTGTTATTTGATATATTCCAATATGAGGGAAATATACTGTGCATGGACATCGTCAAATTTTGTTTTTAGGAAGAAACAACAACAAGCCGCGTGTGCGTTGTCCCCCTCTGTATGTGACTCGATGTGGCGAGTGTAAAATGCAATAAATTTGGGCAATTTTGGGCATTTTTGACCCTCTGGGGGCACTAACCAGAATTTTTCTGAGGTCAAGGATGCTCATTCTATATCCAGAACAATTGCCTCTAAATTTTGGCCAAGTTTCAGAAAAATTGAATGGATGGATCAAACGTTATGGGAGAAAACGGGCATTTTTGGCCATTTTGGGGGCTTTTGACCCCCTGGGGCGCGAACCAGATTTTTTCCAAGGTCAGCGATACTTATTTTCTATTAGGAACAATTGCCTCCACATTTTGGCCAAGTTTCAGAGAAATTGAATAGATGGATAAAAAGTTATGGGGCAAAAAATGTCATTTTTTGCCATTTCAAGGCCTTTTGACCCCCTGGGGGGCTAACCAGATTTTTTTTCAAAAATTGGAGAATGTCACTTTCTAACCTGACAAAAGTTACAACTTCATGCAAAATTTCAGAGAACTTCAATGGATGGTTGCGGAGAAAAATCCGAACGGACATGCCTCAAAACATAAATCCCCTGATTTTATAAATCGGGGTACCAAAAAGCTCAATTGATATAGTATTTAAGTTATTCAACGTCGATAAATTTTATTTTGTTTCAGTATAAAAATTAAAATGAATTCCCAATTAAAACTGGTTATGTAATGAAATGAATAAACACGCGGGTGGAACGTCGATTAGTCAAATATTCCATTTTCATATTACTGAGTAATTCGAAATGGGTACTTTGTACTTTTCACTTTTATTATAAAAGAAAGAAAAATACGTATGGAATTTTAAAGAAAAATACTTTTTTTGTAATTTAGAAAGATTAGGAGGTTTATTTTTTTTCTATGACAAATCATCATAATCATCACTACCAACATGTTAACTTCTTGACCTTTTGGCTAGGAGCAAAATGTAGTATCTGAATTGAATCTGTCAGTGAAAGAGAAATCCTTCTAGACCGAGGCAATTCAAATTTTTGTTCAAATTCAGAGTGTCCATTTTGGGGGAGCTGGATTCTCCCCACGTTAACTTTTGACATTGTGCCTAACTCTGCTCTCGTGGGAGGAAGTAAATAGGAATAGGAACAACAACAACAAAGGAGGGGTTAATGCCTGGGAGGATGATATCATCACAACATAATAGATAGTACACTAACTCCCCCCACACACAAAACTGGTAATCCTGAGGAAATGGTATCGTGAGGAACGAATGTATACTATAGGACCCCCCCCCCCCCCGGAAGAGGAATGTATCATGACGAATGAAAATATACTACAGAGAATTAAATAAGCATAAACCGTTTTAATGTCAATATAGTTAGAATAGGTGGAAAAAAACTTTTGCATTTATTTATTTAGATAACATTAAAAACCATGGCAAGTTTCATTGTCCACGTTGAACGCCTAAGTGAAAATTGGCTGGAAAAATATAGTTTCCATCTTTATAAACAAAAATGCTGGCTAAAAAGAACAATAACTTTCATAATTTTCTAGTTTTTTAACTAGACATGCTTATTATAAACTTGAGTTATCGTTCTTCCTTATCTAGTATTATGGTGAACGAACATATACTACACTAGCCCCGCCTGACAGACGATAATATCATGATGAACGAATACGACTTCCCTCCACCCAAAAAGGAGAAAGTCATTCTTGTGTGGACGGTCTTATGAAAACAGAATCGATATTACACTAGCCACCCTTAGAAGATATTCTGACTAAATCAAGTCTTGGGGATTTTTCAGAATTCCACCTTACACATCCTTAAAAACGGAGGAGGTAATTCCTGGGAGGACAGTCTTATGACAACAGAACCGATACTACACTACACCGCCCATCAAAAAATATTCCAATTCAATCAATTTGTTTTTTTTCATTTAAAAATGCCTAATCACAAAAAAATATGTTTTATGGTTCCGTGGCCTTTTGGCTAAGATCAAAGATCAGAGATATTTGACACTTTATTAAAGCCGGAAGTAAATTATCTCCCTTGAAAATTAAATTCTAAATAAGTTTTAAAACGCTATCATTTTTTAAATAAAATCTCTCTATCTTATTTTATTTATAATTATAATAATAGTACTATCGATTAAACGATTGCGTATGTAGATGCAAAGTTGACAATACAAAGTAGAAATGTATATTACAGAATATTAATTTATTAAAAACTTAAAAATAAATAAATATGCAAAACAACATAATCGAGATTTGTTTGAGTAGGAGATGCCTATATAAAGGGTATAATCGCATTGTTTTATTGGGCTTCCCCCGTTTTTTCACCTGCAGCAAAGTTCGACGTCTCTGGGAGTATGTCGGAGAGGTGACGGCTCGCATCGACGCCGAGCAGCCGATGGTCCTGGATGTCGCATCTGTCATCAACAACGCAGCTCCGCAATGGACGGGGGAAAAACGAATGGTGTTTCTGGCCATCCTAGCCGTAGCGAGACTAGTGACGTGGGTTACACGTCTTGATGAGGTTCATGGGGTTGGATCGGTTTCAGATCGCGATCTGGTAGTTTACTTTAAACATCAACTTAAAGTGAAAATCAGATGCAATTGGAAGCGATTACATCGCATGGATTTCAATAGGAGATGGGTGCATGACACTAGTTTGTGCATCCGACGAGGCGCCAAGTTTGAGTTCGTGTTCCCTCCATAGTTATGGCACACGCGGTACTGGGTTCTACGGAACCCATCCCTGTAGACTTTTTTAATTAAAAGAGCAACTCTTAACTAGTAGGAATGAGAGATATCCTGTCCCTATATTATTTTTGCCGGCACTAGAGAGCTTCCAAAGATTCCCACTTCCATTTTTTACTTTGTCCCCGGTCGCTTGAAACCTTTGGCATTACCATCTTGGAAGCCGCCATCCACCCCAGATCCCATTCCCGATGAAGTTATTTTTGAATACCCCTCTTTTAAGTACCCACTCCCATTTAGGGACAGACCTGCTTGTTTTCGGTCTTGCCGGAAAACAGCGAGTGGTCCAACACTTAGCAACGAGGGAAAGACGGGCCATACTAACCCCCCTTTTTATCATTTTATTTGGTTCTTTATTTTTCTTTCTTTTTGGGTGTTTTTAATATTTTTTCCCACTCCCACGATAATTATCATTTACAACGTCAATTTTTTGGGATATGTTAAGTAGGGATCCATCTACAGAGTGAATGCGGTATTTTGGTGCAAGAATCTGGTTAAGAGTAAGCAAAAGTTTTTATTTTCTGTTTTTGTTGTATTTTTTGTTGAAAATAAAAAATGTTAAAAGCTTGTCTCACTTATCCCCGACCCCCCCTCCCCCTACATCCCGGGCGCTATGCCTAAGGTCTGGTGAGTTCCCAAGGTTTGTAAAATCTCCATCTGTAGATAAAGATGGAGGTTGTCCGAGGGAATTCACCGGCCTAAATAACTTCTTGGCCTTTTGGCTAAGATCAAAGTGTAGTATCTGTTCCGATGGATACTGCACGCCTGTCCTGTTCAGTTCTAGGAGGTCCACCCTCCCAGGCTTTGCCTCCCCTCTTTGGGGAGGAGTAAGTTTATTGCTTACTGTCTGAGGCGCCCCTACCGGGGAATGCCGACGGGGCTACCCAGGCAATTTTTAAATGGCCAGAGTGCTCACCTCTCGAGCGCTGGCTTTTCAAACCCCACTTTCTCGACCCGATCTTGGGTCACATCTTACTTGTGGGAGTAAGATAAAACTGGCCTTGTGCCTAACTCCTGGGGAGGAGTAAATAAAACATATTAAATATTTACTGTAACCGTTTCTTTTGTCTAAATAAAATCTCAAAGTGTAGTATCTGTTCCGATGGATACTGCACCCTATAGACCGGTATTGTCTTGGCCTTCGGGGCTTGATTTACGCCGGTCTATGGGATTGTCCTGTGCAGTTCTAGGAGGTTCACCCTCCCAGGCTTTGCCTCCCCTCTTTGGGGAGGAGTAAGTTAATTGCTTACTGCTTGAGGCGCCCCTACCGGGGAATGCCGACGCGGCTGCCCAGGCAATTTTTGATGGTCAGAGTGCTCACCTCTCGGGCGCTGGCTTTTCAACCCCCACTTTCCGACCCGAGCTTGGGTCACATCTTACTTGTGGGAGTAGGATAAAAACTGGCCTTGTGCCTTACTCCTGGAGAGGAGTAAATTACTCATCTCTCGGGCGCTGGCTTTTCAACCCCCACTTTCCGACCCGAGCTTGGGTCACATCTTACTTGTGGGAGTAGGATAAAAACTGGCCTTGTGCCTAACTCCCGGAGAGGAGTAAATTACTCTTCACCTTTCTCGGCCTTTTGGCTAAGATCAAAGTGTAGTATCTGTTCCGATGGATACTGCACGCCTGTCCTGTGCAGTTCTAGGAGGTCCACCCTCCCAGGCTTCGCCTCCCCTCTTTGGGGAGGAGTAAGTTTATTGCTTACTGTCTGAGGCGCCCCTACCGGGGAATGCCGACGGGGCTACCCAGGCAATTTTTAAATGGCCAGAGTGCTCACCCCTCAAGCGCTGGCTTTTCAACCCCACTTGCTCGACCCGATCTTGGGTCACATCTTACTTGTGGGAGTAAGATAAAACTGGCCTTGTGCCTAACTCCGCGAGGCGTAAATAAACTTCACCTCTCGGGCGCTGGCTTTTCAACCCCCACTTTCCGACCCGATCTTGGGTCACATCTTACTTGTGGGAGTAGGATAAAAACTGGCCTTTTGCCTAACTCCTGGAGAGGAGTAAATTACTCTTCAAAGAAATGTATCATCCAAAAAATAAATAAACAGGGGTTTTTTACCCCGCTTAATAAACTGGTATTGTCTGGGCCTTTGGGTCTGGATTTATGCCGGTCTATTGGGGGTCGCCGGTCCTTTGCAGTTCTAGGAGGTGCACCCTCCCAGACTTTTCCTCCCCTCTTTGGGGAGGAGTAAGTTTATTGCTTACTGTCTGAGGAGCCTCTAACAGGGAATGCCGACAGGGCTGGCCAGAGTGCTCATCTCTTGAGCGCTGGCTTGTCTAATCCCACTTTCCCGACCTTGTGTCACATCTTACCTTGTGGCAGGTAGATAAATAAACATTTTTCGTTTGAACACTTGCTTAATTTAAATAATATATACAGAGATATATCTGTATTATATCTATGTACAGCAGGTAAGTTTGTACGTGTATATCTCTTCTCTGTAATTATAAAGCTGTGACATTAAAACGCTGATCTCTATGGGATCGGTCCTTGGGCCGACCTTTAGTAATTTTTACATGGCTGACCTCGAAAAGAAAAAGAAAAACTACAAGACATTGTTCAAAATAACCTTATACTTACATTCACCCATGAACTTAATGTTAATAAGAAAATTCCGTTTTTAGATGTTCTCATTGACTCCAACAATGACGAATTCATCACCTCTCCCTATAAAAAACACCTACTTCTATTAATACATCCATTTTAAGTTATAAAAGCGAATGTTCATATCGATATAAAATTGCAATGATTAAAAATCTATTAAACCATGCAAAGCTAATTTCTTCAACCAAAAAAAAATATTCCTTAACATTAAGCAAGTCCTAATTAATAATCAGTTTCCCATTTATATTGTAGACGAACAAATAAAATTAATGATTAGAAACTTAGACAATACTAATAATAATCAACTCAATAATTCCCACTACATAAATCTATTCTACTGTAACCAAATGCATCAGAACTTTAAATTGGATGAAAAAGCTATTAAAAATATAATACATCGCTACATAACCCCCATCAACTCTGCTAATAAAATAAGATTCATCATTTATTACAAAAAAATGAAAACATCGAACTATGTAGTTAAAAATAACATTTCTCAGACCCGAAATACATTAGGAAGAACCAATGTAATATACCAGTTTCAATGCGCCATGGGAGAATGTATCCCCGACAATAACAATAAAACTAATTCTTACACCGGTTCCACAACCACAACACTTTCCCGATGACTGACTTTACATCTCTCTGACACTAGCTCCATTTGCCAACACCTAAAAAAACATGACTGTTGCCCTTCACAATATAGACACATACTAGTTAACAATACTAAAATGATACACCACGATACTAACACCAAAAGATTAAAAATGCTTGAAGCTTCTACATTAAAACTAAACATCCCACAATCAATAATGTGAATTACGAAACTAGTCATAATACTTTAAAGTGTCTAGCATAGTAATTAACGTTACCAAATTCTTAGCCATTAAACAATTATACGTTTGAATCTTGAACGAGCTCAGAATGTAATCAAATTCGTAACGGTGAAGCAATCAAACTTTTGAATCTTGCACACTCTTAGAACGTAATCACGCTCTCATGTAACATCTCAATATTAAAGACGCTCATTTTAAGTTGTAGATTACTGGCCGTTATAATAATAAAAAATTCCACAGTAAAGACATATTTTATAAGAAACCAAAATTAACACCGCCTGAAGATGATTTGACAAATCTAATCAAAAGTACTCGCAAAAAAGGAAAGAAAATGGAACAAGAAACCCATGGAACTTACATACAGCAATTTGACCGAAACACTAAATGGACCATTCGGAAAAATGAAAAAATTTTTAAAAGTCTTATCAAGCAAAAACACTGTTATTTAATAATATTTCCCTAAATGAATATATATATATAGTAGAGAATGGTAGTTTGCTTGAAGCCTTGCTGGGTATAGAAGTAGAATGTTTTTAAAGGCTGTGGGCAATGCAAATTCCGGGTAAGATGTACGTAGGAAGGAACAAAAACAATAAATCGAAAATGAAATATGACTTACTATTTATTTTTCCTAAAATCTTACATAACAGCAAAAGTGTTGTTAGCTGTTTGTGTGATGTCCGAATGATTAAAAAAAAAACAAACGTAGACACCGCACCCTCTCTAACACCTGCTTCTTAAAACTCCCTTTCTACAACGATAAAATACCCACCTCCATCCGCAAAGCTATACATAAAGAAAACCTTGATATACAACTAACTCATACTGGCACTT
>OY744530.1:105944307-105969307 GCA_963556195.1 Sepiola atlantica | reverse complement strand
CGGTCAGAACGCAATAGTATAAAACACATTAAATCATCTCACTCTGCTTCCATGGCAGCTGTTGTGTGCCGCTGCATAAATGCATATTTATGCTGCACACTTCTGTCTGGCTACCTAATTAGTTTTCTCAGATATCATAATATGTATGCAAACATGTTTTTAGATAATATATGTAATAATATTTATTTTGATATCATTAGCAGATACACACGTCGTTACTCGAGTGTCAAATATATTATATATGAAGTACTGTAATATATGGTAGATAGTATTGTGCAGTATGTGGAGAAAACATTTGGTGATGATGCCAAGAACAATGTCTTCAAGATTCACTCAAATGATGTACAAGAAACAATTACTGCGCAAATGAGTAATTGATAAGATTGCAGTGAGAGTAAATGCATGCGTGAATGCCAAACCCTGTATGGGGTACTATTGTCATATTTAGACCGGTGAATCTCTGTTCCATTTGAAGGTTCTTGATAAGGTGTAGAAATGTATTTGTAATTTGATTGGCCCCTCTTTCTTCTTCTCTACATCCTCTCTCTCACAGACATGATGTTGCTAGTCTCAGTCTTTTCTTTAAATACTATTATGACATGTGTTCTTCAGAATTGTCTGTTCTATTCCCTGCTCCCTTTGTTCTCAGCTAGTTTGACACATTGGTCTAGTGGTCTCCATCAATTTGCTGTCTTCATACCTCATTGTAATATAGCTTCCTATTCCAGTAGCTTTTTTCCAGGAACTGCAGGCTTGTGGAACTCTCTTCCTGCTGACTGTTTCTCTCTTCAAGACTAAGGTCAATAGGCATCTCCTATCTTTGTGATAATCATCGTTTGTTCTTGTTAGCTTCATGCCTTGTCTGGAGCGATTTCCATAAAAAAATTTAAACATTTTGTTAGAAATATGCAGGTCAGATGGTGATGATCATACTGCAGTCACTGCGAGATAAATTTAAGTTTTAAAGAGTCTCTACCATTATATATTGAGTTATATGTAGGGACAGGCAATGAAAGTGAAAGTAATTTAGTTTGTTTTAACCAAAACAATGAATACAAGCGATTGAAAAAAGTCCACAAAAAATGGGAGAATTATTCCATCTTTATTAAATTTTCAGCATAAAGTTTTTTGTTTTTTTTAATATAGATTTTTTAGGTAAATTAAATTATTTCTGCCTTCTTCATTCATTATGCTTAGGGTATAAGAACCAAGCAGGCACCTAGCAAAAATCGCACTAAAACAATGCAATATATTACACCACTGCGACCCTGATTCAATATCTATATATATATAAAAAAAAAGATTTTTTTAATTGTTTGTGATAATAGCAAGTTCTCTTTGCTAATCAAATCATTTTAATACATCTCTCTCAAACTTAACCCTATTAAGGATTCTTCTTACATATATTTCATACCATCTTACACTAAAAAAAACCCAACATTTTTCTCATAAGTTATCACTTACATTAGTTTGACTGTAAAGTAGATATTTTCTAGGCTGTCAGTTTAAGATTTTTATTGCTTTTTAAAACTTAATATGAGACAAATTAGCAGACCTATCTCTGATACGTTCAGATTAATGTTCGGGTTCTCGCATTCGGTGTATCAATTTCATGCCCACTCCTATTTGTGTTTATCCTGGCTAGCTCCTCTGTCTTCTTCCCTCTTATCGCCTTTTACCCCCTCCACCACCGCCTCCCCCATACTAGCTCAGTAGGTGTGAAAGTTAAAAAGACAAAGAAAATAAATAAAAATATAAAAAGAAGAATAAGAAATAAAGAAGAATGTGTCACCCACTTGTCATATTTCAATGTCACTTAAAGTCTCTCATATGGTTCAATCGGATCATCCTTTCCTCCACCCATGTGTGTGCCTTCAAAATAAAATTATTTCCAAATCTTCCCTTTTTCTGAAGACGTTCGCCAACACGAACGAAACTGGTCAAATCTCTTGTTTTTGTTTTTCTCCTGCACTTTAACCTGTTTTCTGTTTGTCATTTTTTCACACATTTTGTCTACCACAGCATTTCATTTTCATGAATTATCATGAATATATATATATATATATATATATATATATATATATATATATATAATGTGTGTGCATGTGCACACATGTCGGCAGCAAATATTCATTCAGACAAACAGTGTTGAAAGAAATGAACAACTCCAACTGTTGCACTTTTATCAACTTTTCCAGGAATCTAACAAGGTTTCTTATTTCTTGAGATAAAGAATAAAGGAAACTCCTAAAAGCGATCATGTGTTGATTCATTTTTACTTTCTACTTACATTAGTAATCATGAGGATAGTGTGGGCAGTGAATGTCTCAATAAAATATCGATGCCACCAGGCTCCAATTTTGTTTTTTCATGCTAAAGTGGTAACACTTTGACATAGGATGACATGATGATGGAATGAGGAAGTTGAGAAGTCTATCATCAAAGAAGAGTGAAAATGATGAAGTGAGTGGAGAAAAGGTTTAATGAATAAGGAAATGTATCTGCGGCAAAGAGGCCAGCATGAAGAGCAATCTACAAAGCTAAGCTATATGAATTGAGAAAGAAATGGTAGCAGAATCTATGCGGTCGGGTAAGGCTGTGGCTGAAACAGGCATTGAGATGATCACAAACTTGACAAATCAGATCATAAAAGAAGATATTATTCTCAAATACTGAAATCTTAGTACAATTGTGAACTGTTATAAGGGTAAAGGAGGATCTTTAGATAGAGACTTAAGATTAATGGATCAGGTCTTAAAAGTGGTTGAAAGTAGATGCGTATCAATATGTCCATCGATGTATGTTAGGGACAACCATTGTAATCTGTTGTAATATGCCCATTGATGTATGTTAGGGACAACCATTGTAATCTGTTGTAATATGCCCATTGATGTATGTTAGGGACAACCATTGTAATCTGTTGTAATATGTGCATGTATTAATGAATGAGTATTATGTGTCCTATTTGTATTGTTTCCTTAGCAAGTCTGCTTCCATCATCTTTAGGGATGATGAATAAAAGATGAAGAAACTACACCTGCCTTATCTCCTCATTCTAGAGAAGTTATCAATACATAGCTAGAAAGAATAACTGAGCAGCAAGTAAAAAGTCAGATAAGCATAAATAAAATGCATTTTGGTATTATTATTAGGAAGTACAACTTAGGCTATATTTATCCTGAGACAAATGCAAGAGAAGTTTCTTGGTAAGAAGAGGAACCTATATTTTGTATTCATGGATTTGATCAAAACTTTTGACAGAGTGCTAAGAGATGCTTTCTGGTAGACTTTGCATGAATTAAGTAACAGCATGTGGTTGGTGAAGGTTGTTCAAGCTATGTACAGAAATGCTCAAAGTCATGTTAGCATTAACAACACATTTAGTGACAGCTTTAATGTTAAAGTGGAAGTACATCAGGGTTCTGTATTGGTAGTTTTGTTTTACGGCATATCAACCCTTTTTGGGTTATTTAATGCCGAATATGGTCATTATAGTAAAAGTTTTTATGCTTCAAGTTCTTTATATCTTCAAATGTTTAATCATCGTTTTTGGTTTGGTAGTTTTGTTTTACGGCATATCAACCCTTTTTGGGTTATTTAATGCCGAATCTGGTCATTATAGTAAAAGTTTTTATGCTTCAAGTTCTTTATATCTTCAAATGTTTAATCATCGTTTTTGGTTTGGTAGTTTTGTTTTACGGCATATCAACCCTTTTTGGGTTATTTAATGCCGAATCTGGTCATTATAGTAAAAGTTTTTATGCTTCAAGTTCTTTATATCTTCAAATGTTTAATCATCGTTTTTGGTTTGGTAGTTTTGTTTTACGGCATATCAACCCTTTTTGGGTTATTTAATGCCGAATCTGGTCATTATAGTAAAAGATTTATGCTTCAAGTTCTAAAAGTCAAACAAAAAAGGGGAGGGAGAAAGGGAGAGGGGCTGTTGTTTTTGCTTTTGGTTTTGTAGAACATAATTAAGTTTTACAAAAAAAAAAAAAAAAAGTCAATGTAGATGAATTTCATTTCAGAGAGCCACAGGGCAGCCTGATCTGGTATCACCAGGGTTCTGTATTGAGTCCATTGCTTTTCATTTGTGTCTGAGAAGCATTTGTGTCCAGGAAGTTTTGTACAGATTGTCTGGAGAAGATACTTTATGCCGATGATTCAGTGCTTGCTTGTAAAACAATGAAAGGTCTATATGTTAAGTCAAAGACTTGAGAGAAAGATGTGAAAAGTAACAACAATTAATGTTACCAAAACCAAAGTGTTGGAAAGTCCTTAGAAAGAGGACAGTTCCCTTCTTGCTCAGTTTGTGGAAAGGGAGTTGAGAGCAACTCAATTTTTGGTGGTACTTGCAAGCATTGGGTACATAAAAAGTGCAGTGGAATTATAGGTAGGTTGGGAGATAACCAGTTTGTGTGCAAGAAGTGTAAGACAATGGAAACGGATGAGAACTCAGATGTGGAGAAAGTATATTTAGATGGTAAGGCTATTGAGGTTGTTCAGAAGTTTTACTAGCTTGCTGATAGTATTGGAGCACAGGGAGGGACTGATGAGTGCAGAGGTAGATTAAATCTAAACAGTATAGGGAGATGTGTGCAGAACAGGAGACTTTGTTGGTTTAGTCACACTGAAAGAATGGAAGACAGTGATTGGGTTAATAGATGTAGAACAGTTAAGATAGCAGAAGAAGGCAAATTGGGAGGAAGTGAAATGGAAGGATTTGAGAGACAGAGGAATAAATAAAGACCTGGCCAGACATAGGTTAGTTTAAAAATCACACAGGGCTTTGTGAAAGGTGCGAGAGTTTGATTAAACTTTAATCTATGAAACACCTAACATCCGTTCTTGACTAATATCTCCTGTCAATTTCTGTGTATTATAGGCTTGTCACGATACCAGGATTATAACTTTGATACAATTCTTCTATAAGAAAAAATGCTTTCAAGTATCTGTATGTGAATGATATTTAAAACTATTTTTATTGATGGATGTGTTTAATTTGAATTACATAACAGAAAAAAGGTTACTTTTGATTAGAAATCTAAGGTTGAAAAATAAAAGTACGGTATGTGATTTTGTATGTAAGAGAATAGTAATTATTTTGTTTGTATAAGAAGGATCTGGTATACAGGTTTAATAAGTACTAGATTGATATGAAAGGCCACTTCAAACATTGTGTGAGGACGGCATTTTAAGTAGGTGTTATAAGTCAAATTACTTTACAAACTATTGATATATTAAGTAACTTAAAAAAATAAGTAGGTTAATATTTATTTTAAAAGGTAATAAAAAGTCCTATAATAACACCACTGGTAAATGGCCTCATACTTTGCATGTCACAAACTTTTAAGGAAGAGAAATGAGATGGAAGGGAAGTGAAATGAACACACAGTAACAGCTGTGTTCAAATCCGGTCAAGAGAGAGTGAGGGAAGAGCAAAGGATTAGGTTGTTTAATAGGAAAACACAAGTACAAAATACACAAAGGAGAGGATTTGAACAATAAAAAAACATTAAGCTATGAAAAATATCATATTTTTAAAATTTCATAGCATCCTAATTTTTTTCTCGTTTCACTATTAAACATAAAGATCGAAAATCCTTAATTATATGACCTAAATGGCCAAGTAGCCCTCTCATTAAAGCAATAAAGTTCTCACTTTTAAAGTTGTCCAACAAAAATATGGAATGTCATTCATAATAATAAAAAAAATTATTTGTAAACGGCTTTCGTTAATTATATATGTCCTGTAAAGTGAAAGGATCCTGATTTATGATAGTTCTTGCAGGTAATCAATAAAGAATATATATTTGCATTCAATTAACTTGCACCAACAGAAAATGGCGTTTTATGAATTCTTTGCTTTGGCCATAGATCAAATTTCAAATGAGTAAGTAAACACTTATTCAAACATTTGCAAAGGGACTGTTAAACTAAATCGTCATATGGGTCACAATTTTACATTTAGAGATGTTTTAAAAACCAATAACAAGGTCTTCTTTATATAATATAATAGTTATCACAAATAAGCCTAGTTTAGGGTTCAAAAATGGGTAAATATAGTGAAATTCCCTTTAATTTTAACTAGCAATATCTCGTTTATTTTTTGGTTATTTTAATAAAATTGTGTTTTTTTTTCAGATATTGATGCACACGATTTTCTATGTCTCCATGCATATAAAAATAGTCCCATGTTAAAAAAAGGGACACTCGTCACAATAGTGATCTTAAAACATGGTTTGAATTTGTCTTTCGCAAAAATAAAATCTAAGTTGAAAACTGTAGTTAATGAAATAGAAAAAAAAAATCAATTATAAATTTTCTTAAAATGATACCATTTTGTAGAGATATTTCTCTACAAAAAGGTATCATTTAATAATCTGTAGGTGTCACTACTACACTTAATCACTTGTTATTTATGAGATGGGCCTTTTCAATGGGCTAACAATTGATTGAGTCAATCTACTCAGCAATTGCAAGCTGGTTTATATTCGTTCTATGAAACCATGGTTTCCATAAATACCTGTATATCTCTATTTGTATAAAGTTAGGTATGTATATATGTTTATATATTTGTATGTACAGGATTTATTCCTAAACTAATAGACCTATCATTATGTATTTTAGAATACAGCTGCTAGGTGTAAAGTGTCGTAATGTGGGCTATATTTAGTTTAATTTAGTTACCAAACTTTAATGTTATGTACTACTTTAATATTATGTACTTTATGTACTACTTTAATGTTTTGTACTACTTTAATGTTATGTACTTTATGTACTACTTTAATGTTATGTACTTTATGTACTACTTTAATGTTTTGTACTACTTTAATGTTATGTACTTTATGTACTACTTTAATGTTTTTTACTACTTTAATGTTTTGTACTACTTTAATGTTATGTACTTTATGTACTACTTTAATGTTATGTACTTTATGTGCTACTTTACAGAAATTGTTGAAACAAAAATTAATTATATTACTTGCATGTTGTTCTGCACAAGTACTTTGGAATTGTTGAAATTAAATATATTATATATTTGTATGTACAGGATTTATTCCTAAGCTAATAAACCTATCATTATGTATTTTAGAATACAGCTGCTAGGTGTAAAGTGTCGTAATGTGGGCTATATTTAGTTTAATTTAGTTATCAAAAGTTGTAAAAAATGGGTGGAACCCTTTCATGAAAATTCAGATATCTCCGATTTTTGTGAAATTTTAACAATAGGTATTATACATGAGTTAATCAATATTTTCAAAATTTCAGTTTCTTTGAAGTATTTTAAAGGGATTTTGGGATGTATAATATGTGCAGTGCCTCCTATTCAAAAATTCAAATATTTCAGATTTGCATTGAATTTGCCCACAAATTAAGCAAGATTCTTTGAATTTCAATTTCTTCTTAAGACCCCTAAAGCTTCAGCTTTAAAATTTAGGCATTTTCTAGAATCAAAATCATGTAATGAATTTTGATCAAAATTGGAATAAGGATTCTAGACAATAAGTATCATAATATCTTGATTGTAATCTTCATAAGGTAACACAAAGGTGGTGCAAATTTGTTCTGATCGAAGAATTAATTTTACCCGTCCTAGCATAGGTATTCATCTAGTGTGTATATATATTGTATGTACATGATTCATTCCTACATTAACCAATTATTATCAATTTTGGAACAGGCCAAAGGGTGGGTAATGTGAGCTATATTTAGTTTGATTTAGTTTCATGCAAAGGGGGAAAATAGGTGGTGGAAACCCTTCATGAAAATTCAAATACCTATCAAATATTTTAGATTAAAGAGTTTGGTGATCACTTTCCTATATAAATTTTACATAAACAATCGACAATTTGCAGACAAAATAGCATGCAAGTGATAATAACATTAGTTGTAATGTTATTATGTAGCCACCATTTTTGGGGGAAGAGGGATCGGCCGTAGACATATTTTTGTGTACGTGGGGGGGGGGGGAGTAGCTGATTTTGTATCAGTTTTTTTTTAATATTTTTTTTTGCTTTCTCGGACTTGTGCAGAATAGCATGGAAGTGATTTTTTTTGGATTTTTAAATAGATGAAAACAATGTTTCTATTAGCTTTTTTAAGGCGTTTAATATTTTTTTCACGCATTTTTTCTTTAAAAAGTTAAAGCATTGCCCGTAGAGGCTATACAATTCGGGTGGTGGCATTTATGAGCTGCATCCGTTCGCCAGTTTCGGTTACATGGGTAAACTAATGCTTTTAGGGTTCATTTGGGTATCGTTTCTGGCGGTTCTCAAATGAAAGGGGCAAAAGCAATGGCTAGAGTGCATACATTCACAAAACAAATGTTTCCAAACAACAACAAAAAAAAAAGAAAAACATGCAGTGCAAGAAAATTGTTTAAATGTAATGTACTTTATGTACTACTTTAACGTTTTGTACTACTTTAACGTTATGTACTTTATGTACTACTTCAATGTTTTGTACTTTATGTACTACTTTAATGTTTTGTACTTTACGTACTACTTTAATGTTTTGTACTTTACGTACTACTTTAATGTTTTGTACTTTATGTACTACTTTAACGTTTTGTACTTTATGTACTACCTTAACGTTTTGTACTTTATGTACTACTTTAATGTTTTGTACTTTATGTACTACTTTAATGTTTTGTACTTTATGTACTACTTTAATGTTATGTACTTTATGTACTACTTTAATGTTATGTACTTTATGTACTACTTTAATGTTTTGTACTTTATGTACTACTTTAATGTTTTGTACTTTATGTACTACTTTAACGTTATGTACTTTATGTACTACTTTAACGTTATGTACTTTATGTACTACTTTAATGTTTTGTACTTTACGTACTACTTTAATGTTTTGTACTTTACGTACTACTTTAATGTTTTGTACTTTACGTACTACTTTAATGTTTTGTACTTTATGTACTACTTTAATGTTATGTACTTTACGTACTACTTTAATGTTATGTACTTTATGTACTACTGTAATGTTATGTACTTTACGTACTACTTTAATGTTATGTACTTTATGTACTACTTTAATGTTTTGTACTTTATGTACTACTTCAATGTTTTGTACTTTATGTACTACTTTAATGTTTTGTACTTTATGTACTACTTTAATGTTTTGTACTTTACGTACTACTTTAATGTTTTGTACTTTACGTACTACTTTAATGTTTTGTACTTTATGTACTACTTTAACGTTTTGTACTTTATGTACTACTTTAACGTTTTGTACTTTATGTACTACTTTAATGTTTTGTACTTTATGTACTACTTTAATGTTTTGTACTTTATGTACTACTTTAACGTTATGTACTTTATGTACTACTTTAATGTTATGTACTTTACGTACTACTTTAATGTTATGTACTTTATGTACTACTTTAATGTTATGTACTTTATGTATAACTTTAATGTTATGTACTTTATGTACTACTTTAATGTTATGTACTTTATGTATAACTTTAATGTTATGTACTTTATGTACTACTTTAATGTTATGTACTTTACGTACTACTTTAATGTTTTGTACTACTTTAATGTTATGTACTTTATGTACTACTTTAATGTTTTGTACTTTATGTACTACTTTAATGTTTTGTACTTTATGTACTACTTTAATGTTTTGTACTTTATGTACTACTTTAATGTTATGTACTTTATGTACTAATTTAATGTTATGTACTTTACGTACTACTTTAACGTTTTGTACTTTATGTACTACTTTAATGTTATGTACTTTATGTACTACTTTAATGTTATGTACTTTACATACTACTTTAATGTTATGTACTTTACGTACTACTTTAATGTTTTGTACTACTTTAATGTTATGTACTTTATGTACTACTTTAACGTTTTGTACTTTATGTACTACTTTAATGTTTTGTACTTTATGTACTACTTTAATGTTATGTTCTTTATGTACTACTTTAATGTTATGTTCTTTATGTACTACTTTAATGTTATGTACTTTACGTACTACTTTAATGTTTTGTACTTTATGTACTACTTTAATGTTATGTACTTTATGTACTACTTTAATGTTTTGTACTTTATGTACTACTTTAATGTTTTGTACTTTATGTACTACTGTAATGTTATGTACTTTACGTACTACTTTAATGTTATGTACTTTATGTACTACTTTAATGTTATGTACTTTACGTACTACTTTAATGTTATGTACTTTATGTACTACTTTAATGTTATGTACTTTACGTACTACTTTAATGTTTTGTACTACTTTAATGTTATGTACTTTATGTACTACTTTAATGTTATGTACTTTATGTACTACTTTAATGTTATGTACTTTATGTACTACTTTAATGTTATGTACTTTACGTACTACTTTAATGTTATGTACTTTACGTACTACTTTAATGTTATGTACTTTATGTACTACTTTAATGTTATGTACTTTACGTACTACTTTAATGTTATGTACTTTATGTACTACTGTAATGTTATGTACTTTACGTACTACTTTAATGTTATGTACTTTATGTACTACTTTAATGTTTTGTACTACTTTAATGTTATGTACTTTATGTACTACTTTAATGTTTTGTACTTTATGTACTACTTTAATGTTTTGTACTTTATGTACTACTTTAATGTTTTGTACTTTATGTACTACTTTAATGTTTTGTACTTTATGTACTACTTTAATGTTATGTACTTTATGTACTACTTTAATGTTATGTACTTTATGTATAACTTTAATGTTATGTACTTTACGTACTACTTTATGTTTTGTACTACTTTAATGTTATGTACTTTATGTACTACTTTAATGTTTTGTACTTTATGTACTACTTCAATGTTTTGTACTTTATGTACTACTTTAATGTTATGTACTTTATGTACTACTTTAATGTTTTGTACTTTATGTACTACTTTAACGTTTTGTACTTTATGTACTACTTTAATGTTTTGTACTTTATGTACTACTTTAATGTTTTGTACTTTATGTACTACTTTAATGTTATGTACTTTATGTACTACTTTAATGTTTTGTACTTTATGTACTACTTTAATGTTTTGTACTTTATGTACTACTTTAATATTTTGTACTTTATGTACTACTTTAATGTTTTGTACTTTATGTACTACTTTAATGTTATGTACTTTATGTATAACTTTAATGTTATGTACTTTACGTACTACTTTAATGTTTTGTACTACTTTAATGTTATGTACTTTATGTACTACTTTAATGTTATGTACTTTATGTACTACTTTAATGTTTTGTACTTTATGTACTACTTTAACGTTTTGTACTTTATGTACTACTTTAACGTTTTGTACTTTATGTACTACTTTAATGTTTTGTACTTTATGTACTACTTTAATGTTTTGTACTTTATGTACTACTTTAACGTTTTGTACTTTATGTACTACTTTATTGTTATGTACTTTATGTTATTCTACTTTAATGTTATGTACTTTACGTACTACTTTAATGTTATGTACTTTAAGTACTACTTTAATGTTATGTACTTTATGTATAACTTTAATGTTATGTACTTTACGTACAACTTTAATGTTTTGTACTACTTTAATGTTATGTACTTTATGTACTACTTTAATGTTTTGTACTTTATGTACTACTTTAATGTTTTGTACTTTATGTACTACTTTAATGTTATGTACTTTATGTACTACTTTAATGTTTTGTACTTTATGTACTACTTTAATGTTTTGTACTTTATGTACTACTTTAATGTTTTGTACTTTATGTACTACTTTAATGTTTTGTACTTTATGTACTACTTTAATGTTATGTACTTTATGTATAACTTTAATGTTATGTACTTTACGTACTACTTTAATGTTTTGTACTACTTTAATGTTATGTACTTTATGTACTACTTTAATGTTTTGTACTTTATGTACTACTTTAATGTTTTGTACTTTATGTACTACTTTAACGTTTTGTACTTTATGTACTACTTTAACGTTTTGTACTTTATGTACTACTTTAATGTTTTGTACTTTATGTACTACTTTAATGTTTTGTACTTTATGTACTACTTTAACGTTTTGTACTTTATGTACTACTTTAATGTTATGTACTTTATGTACTACTTTAATGTTATGTACTTTACGTACTACTTTAATGTTATGTACTTTATGTACTACTTTAATGTTATGTACTTTATGTATAAATTTAATGTTATGTACTTTACGTACTACTTTAATGTTTTGTACTACTTTAATGTTATGTACTTTATGTACTACTTTAATGTTATGTACTTTATGTACTACTTTAATGTTTTGTACTTTATGTACTACTTTAATGTTATGTACTTTATGTACTACTTTAATGTTATGTACTTTACGTACTACTTTAACGTTTTGTACTTTATGTACTACTTTAATGTTATGTACTTTATGTACTACTTTAATGTTATGTACTTTACGTACTACTTTAATGTTATGTACTTTACGTACTACTTTAATGTTATGTACTTTATGTACTACTTTAATGTTATGTACTTTACGTACTACTTTAATGTTATGTACTTTACGTACTACTTTAATGTTATGTACTTTACGTACTACTTTAATGTTATGTACTTTATGTACTACTTTAATGTTATGTACTTTACGTACTACTTTAATGTTATGTACTTTATGTACTACTTTAATGTTATGTACTTTACGTACTACTTTAATGTTATGTACTTTATGTACTACTTTAATGTTATGTACTTTATGTATAACTTTAATGTTATGTACTTTACGTACAACTTTAATGTTTTGTACTACTTTAATGTTATGTACTTTATGTACTACTTTAATGTTTTGTACTTTATGTACTACTTTAATGTTTTGTACTTTATGTACTACTTTAATGTTTTGTACTTTATGTACTACTTTAATGTTATGTACTTTATGTACTACTTTAATGTTATGTACTTTATGTACTACTTTAATGTTATGTACTTTATGTATAACTTTAATGTTATGTACTTTACGTACAACTTTAATGTTTTGTACTACTTTAATGTTATGTACTTTATGTACTACTTTAATGTTTTGTACTTTATGTACTACTTTAATGTTTTGTACTTTATGTACTACTTTAATGTTTTGTACTTTATGTACTACTTTAATGTTATGTACTTTATGTACTACTTTAATGTTTTGTACTTTATGTACTACTTTAATGTTTTGTACTTTATGTACTACTTTAATGTTTTGTACTTTATGTACTACTTTAATGTTTTGTACTTTATGTACTACTTTAATGTTTTGTACTTTATGTACTACTTTAATGTTTTGTACTTTATGTACTACTTTAATGTTATGTACTTTATGTACTACTTTAATGTTATGTACTTTATGTACTACTTTAATGTTATGTACTTTATGTATAACTTTAATGTTATGTACTTTACGTACAACTTTAATGTTTTGTACTACTTTAATGTTATGTACTTTATGTACTACTTTAATGTTTTGTACTTTATGTACTACTTTAATGTTTTGTACTTTATGTACTACTTTAATGTTTTGTACTTTATGTACTACTTTAATGTTATGTACTTTATGTACTACTTTAATGTTATGTACTTTATGTACTACTTTAATGTTTTGTACTTTATGTACTACTTTAATGTTTTGTACTTTATGTACTACTTTAATGTTTTGTACTTTATGTACTACTTTAATGTTATGTACTTTATGTACTACTTTAATGTTTTGTACTACTTTAATGTTATGTACTTTATGTACTACTTTAATGTTTTTTACTACTTTAATGTTTTGTACTACTTTAATGTTATGTACTTTATGTACTACTTTAATGTTATGTACTTTATGTGCTACTTTACAGAAATTGTTGAAACAAAAATTAATTATATCACTTGCATGTTGTTCTGCACAAGTACCTTGGAATTGTTGAAATTAAAAAAAAAACTTCTAAAAAGCACAACAAAACTGAAATCCGCCCCCCTCCACTTGGCAAAAAAAAATTCTTACCATTGTAAAATAAAAGACAAACTAAAAATAAACAAAAACAAATTTGGTTACACTTTTTTTTCTACATAAAGTTTCCGGAAATTGGTGATGGTCAAGAAATGGGTAATCATTTTAAGTTAAATTTATTATTATTATATTCTCAAATTTAAAAAATCAAACGGAATTCTCTAGCGACATAATGGATAATTGTATACAGAAAAAAGAACTTTGGTCTGTAAAAAATTCCCAAACAACTGGTGGGTAAATACGAAAAAACACTGTTCCCATATTATGCCCCGTAAAAAAATACAATCTTTCATTTGAAAATTCAAATTTGATCCATAGCCATTAGAAATCAATTAAGTAAGATTCCCTGAATTTCCATTTCATTTTAAGACCCCTTAAGGTTAAGCTTTAAATTTTAGACATTTTCTAGAATCAAAATCATGTAATGAATTTTGATCCAAATTGAAATAGGGATTCTAGACATAAGGTTTAGTAGCATTATATCTTGATTTTAACCTTCATAAGGAGACATATAAATATATATTAGCAAGAACCGTGTCCCAGCATTTCTCGGGTACATTGAGTAAACCAAGAATTGCAACCTTTCGAAATAAATTCATCAGTAAGGAAAGACTTATAACTAAAAATGCTAAATATTTATCTACGATATATAAAATGTTTTTGAACAGAAATGTAGGTAATAATAAAATGAAAACAATCATTAACAAAGAAATAAAAACTAATAGTTAATTACTGAGAGTTCGTTTCACAAAGCAATATGCAAATTAGTTAACATTCAGGTTATCGCTCACATACACATGACTTAGTATAAAAGAAAGCTGTTTTTCGATTATGAATAGGAAATTAGTCTTTTAATCGCACTGTCAGTACAACAAATGACTCAACTTTATAAGATACAAATATACTTCTGTCATATATATGTGTGTGTGTGACAGAAATCAACTCATGACCAAGTACAAGCATACCACAGATGAGAACAGAATATAACAAGGAAAGAAATAAAAGGTTACTATTTCTGGTGATGATTTCTGAAATAGTTTTTGAAGCCAACGAAGAACTTGCATAATCTACCACAAGTCAAGCATTGAACCTGACCCACAGGCTGTTACAGATTTGGATGCACAGATCCACAAATGCATTTCAGCCCACCTGCAGACTGACATATTTTATTATGAAGAACAAATAAATGAAGAAACCTATTTGTTAGTAGCACACACATACAGGACTGGCCAAAGATAATCACTTAACCACATATGGAAATCACAAAAAATAGCTAAAGAAATATGGAAATCACAAAAAATAGCTAAAAAAATATGGAAATCACAAAAAATAGCTTAAAAAATATGGAAATCACAAAAAATAGCTAAAAAAATATGGAAATCACAAAAAATAGCTTAAAAAATATGGAAATCACAAAAAATAGCTAAAAAAATATGGAAATCACAAAAAATAGCTTAAAAAATATGGAAATCACAAAAAATAGCTTAAAAAATATGGAAATCACAAAAAATAGCTAAAAAAATATGGAAATCACAAAAAATAGCTTTAAAAATATGGAAATCACAAAAAATAGCTAAAAAAATATGGAAATCACAAAAAATAGCTTAAAAAATATGGAAATCACAAAAAATAGCTAAAAAAATATTGAAATCACAAAAAATAGCTAAAAAAATATGGAAATCACAAAAAATAGCTAAAAAAACGTTTAATGCATAGATAATGTTAAAGGCTTTATTTACTTGATCCCCACTGCAGCAAGATGTGGCATAAGGTCGGAAGGTGAGGGGGTCCCTCTGGCTGAAACAAAAATAGCTACAAATATCGGTATTCCACAATAGGGGTGTGTCAGGCGATCGATAATATACCAATTTCTTTTCAAAATGAGGAGGTAATGCCTGTGAGGGTGATCTTCATAGGACCGAGCCGAATCATACCTCATTCAGACAAAGAAGAGGTTGGTGATTCAGGATCTAATCGCTTTCTTCAAGCACCAGCTGAAGGTCAAGATTAGATGTGATCAAAATAGATTACATCCCCCTACAACTTACAACAATTTGATTATGAAGAAACTTCACAAATACTATAAAATTGCTGATTATAATGATCTTCACAACATTAACTTGTAGGACTTTATACACTAAAAGAAATCAATAAGGAAATACCGGTTTAGCTGCGAGGTATATACAGGGATGATGCATTATGTTTTTGTTGGTTCTAGTAACAGAAATTTAGAGAATGAGAAAAAAGATTTACATAACTTGTTCAGAAAATTGGACCTTAAGATAAATATAAACAATAAAATTATAATCTTCACAACATTAACTCTGCGGCATTGAAGATATTTAGCTCTAGCGACAGAGATTTTAATAAGAAAGAAGATTTAGATAACTTCTTCAGAAAATTGGACCTTAAGATAACCATAGATATAAACAATAAAATTATAAACTTCACAACATTAACTCTGCGGCATTGAAGATATTTAGCTCTAGTGACAGAGATTTTAATAAGAAAGAAGATTTAGATAACTTCTTCAGAAAATTGGACCTTAAGATAACTATAAATATAAACAATAAAATTATAATCTTCACACCATTAACTCTGCGGCATTGAAGATATTTAGCTCTAGTGACAGAGATTTTAATAAGAAAGAAGATTTAGATAACTTCTTCAGAAAATTGGACCTTAAGATAACCATAGATATAAACAATAAAATTATAAACTTTTTAGATACAATACTAAATTAAAATCACACATACTCTGCTGATAATAATTCAAACCATCCCCAATCTATGGAAAATGCTCTCGTCCCCAGTATTTCTAAAAGAATATCTAATCTATCCTTTATTTAATAAAAACAAGCAATACCATAATTAAGCATTAGCTCGAGCTGAATATAACAACGAAATTAATGTTGTTAAAAACGAATTAGGTGGAATAGTGGAAGGCAAACAGAAGACCATTCCATATCATATCACATAATATGACTATGGGTAACTTTAAATCTAAAGTAAACAGAAACCATACTAATTATGGGCATGTTAGAGATGTGAACATCGAAAGTAATCTGTGCCAGATCGTATCAGACTGTGCTAGTGGAAGAAAAACAGGTGTCATAATTCTACATTGTTTATATCCCCATGTAGTAAGAACATCCTTAACAATATTACTACCAGATTGTAGAAAAGAATATCCCTAGAGATAGAAAGCTAGGGAAGATTAATAAAAACACAATAAAATTGGAATTCTCTACATCTATAAATCTATCCTCAACTATTATAGCTTCTAACAATACTAAAATACACCGGCAAATGAGAAATAGTGTGTTGAATACGAACCAAAACCCTGCACTTGAACCCCAATGTAATTGTAGAAATGTAGACGAATGCCCTCTAGTAGGTAAGTGTCTAACTTCTAATATAGTGTATAAATGCAACATTGTGGAGAGAAATAGTACTAGGACATACATAGGGTCCACAGATGGGGTGTTTTAAGGATAGGTATATAAACCATACTTCCTCTTTTAAAGTAAAGCCTAACTCTGATCCTAAGTAAATTTCAAGATCATTAGCTAAATGTGTTATAGAATTACAGAAAAATAACGCCCAATTCGAATTAAAATAGTTCATAATAAATAAAGCAAATTAATACTCTCCTGTTAATGTTAAAAAATATAATCTATGCGCCCTTGAATTTTATCATATAATAACGTCCAAAGATAATTTAATTAATAAGAAACAAGAAATTTTGCAAAGTTGTTTGCATCAATCTAGATATAAACTCTTCCATCTTAGGCCAGACTAATAAGTAGCCATAGAATTAGGCTATTTGGTCAATTTTGTGGATTGACACATACATTAAGTCAATTGTTCAGTATATAATTTAAATTAGTAAATATTTTGGGGCTAAAAATATATCATAATCAAGTCATTGACTGGCCCATTTTTAATTACAGATGCATAAATTATAGTTAACTTATACTTACAGTCGTTCTTTTTATAGTTCATTCAGTCATTCGAAGTGAAAGGCCTTACTTAAGTAATTAATTAATTTATTGATTTAATTAATTACATTCCATGACCATAGACAGCAGAATACAAATGGGTTTGGACTATTCTTATTGTCTATAGAATCATGTAGTAATAATTTATTGGCGGTTGCTTGGGGTGGAGGGTTTTTAGATGTAAATCGGGAATCAATAGAAGTCTTTTATAAATAAATATAGTACACAGATATGTTGGGGGGTTGTCTGTTACTTCCTAGAGTTTTTGGAGGGGGATTAGCCTCTTTGGTAAATGCATAAGTTTATGAGTAGAGCAATGCTATCTTTAAATAATTGATTTATTTAGTTTAACTGAGCAATCGCTAAAAGACTTACGTGTGCATGGTATTTAGAATAGTTGATACCTATTGTTATGGATTAATTAATTCGAGCTAATTTTAGTCATATTGAAACTAGATAAGAAATAAATGTTATGTGTTCAGTTATCAACTCAAGGGTGAGGACCAATTAAGTATTTGAAGTTTCTTCAATAATATTAATAACAAATAATCATTTTTAGTATTAGTTTTTGATTTTATTGCCTTCTATCTCAATCTACATTTTATATCTATAGATATATGTATATAAGAAGAAAAATGTAGAAGAATTAACAAGTCGTGTGTGCTTAAGATTAATTAGGGGTGTCCATAGTTTATAAAAAGTTATTTAAAGTTTATATAAGGTAATATTTTTATAAAGTAAAAATTTCATAAATTTGGTTAAAGTAATCAAATAAATATACTTTATGGCTCAATTTTTAATTATGACAAGGGAGATAATTCTTAAATAATGAGTGTCGTAATTACGGCACTTGGATTTGAGAATAGACTTGTGGTGAATATTGTTTTGTTTTTTTTAAATCTGAAAATTAATTCTTTTAATTTTATATTTTCTTATTTTTCAAATATTTGATCTAGGTACTCAACTTTCATATCTCTGGTTTTGGGATAATTTTATGGATTATCGAAACTTAGTGATATCCTTATAGTAGCTTTTTGATATTTAAAAACAATTTTCTTAATCCACTCCATTAAATATTAGATAATCCGACTTGCATTGTTACCAATGTTCAACATATTTTTCCTAACTCTAAATTATAAATTCAAGATGGTTGATTGACTATGACAAAACGCTTGTTTCTTTTTGAGGAACTAGGTTCTATGTAACATGTATGTAAAAGGTCTTTTGTGTATGTTTTGTTTGAGTGTTCTTCCGGTAGCGATTCTTGGTCTTCTAGTGAGCTGCATGAATGAAAGATCCTTGTAATTACATGTTTATTTCCGTTTTCTTCTTTGTGTGTGAAACGGTCGTCAAGTTACACTAATTTTTTTTTTAATTTCAGTAAGAAAAAATAAATATTGACTTGGTCATTGGAATTTAATATAACATTGTTTACTTATATATACTCTGTTGTTAAATGTTAACATTTACCTTAAATAGTTTTAGTCAATTTTTTAAAAAATGTATACTTAAATATATATTTTCATATAATAATAATCAAATAATTAAATATTATTTATTTTTTTATAGACAAGCCAGTTTCGTCTTTTCAAGACTCACCAGTATAGATATGGATAACCGGCCTACCTACCAACAGGTTCGAACCAACAACCCTGAGTTTTGTAACCCAACGTCATCAACCTGTTGGTAATATATATTCTAACAAACGGGCGTATTTATTGACTGGCCTTCTTTTGTTGCAAGAGACAATGGATACCTTCTAAAAGGGGACTCGGTCGATTAGTAGTTTAGTGAAGCAAGGATGGCCTGATCTGTAGCCCCCACTACTGACTGTGCATTGCAAAATGACCGGAATCAATAGTGGTCGAAGCTATGAAGGACACATAATTTCAGACTGTTCCTTCTCTTAGACTAGTTGCCATATGAATAGTTTAGAGTCTAGTCTGCCCTACTAGTTATTCGTAACTAAGGTAGAGAGAGAGAGAGAGAGAGAGAGAGAGAGAGAGAGAGAAAGGGATGCATACTGTTTCAAATGATATTAGAGGAAATTACTTTAAAGCAACTTGCAAACTTACAGCATCTGATATTCCCAAATGGTCATCTAAGTAGCGTAATATGGGGTGAAAAAATGTTTAGAAATATCATTAAAAAAAAAATGTGGCTCTTATTTTCCATACAAGGTAGTATTTTATGCACTAGATTAACTTAAACATTTTATGCCTTTAAATGAATATAATGACAGATGTGCAGAAAATATTTGGTGCAAAGCTACAACACAACAAAGATGGCTACTACCACATGTTGATATTTGCTGTTTGAGAATACATGTTATAAATCTGTGAGTATAATACAAGTAATAATTATTGAGCACTTATAAACATATTAGATACATTCAAAATTACTTATTTAAGCTTTTCGTATATGTTTTTATTGCATTAGATCACACTGTAGCTTAGAAGTGTAGTCACCCCGGTATGTATAGACCTATGCGGGATGACTTAAGCCACCTGGTTTTTATGTTTTGGGATTATCACAATCTCGTGAGGTGATTATTTAAGACATTTTTTGGTATTTCAAACTATTTTTGCTACTAGGCATCACTCAAATATAAAATGTATATCCAATCTGAAACTGTGCCGGTAACTTATATCTAGGCAACATATTTTACTTATTAGCAGGTCTATTTAAGCAGTAATTACCAATACTAATCTTCAAAATCTGTTGAACTTAGATTTGTGTTCCACCTAGTTTTGCACATCAATGCACTTGCACATGTTTTGCACATCAATGTATTAGGATACTAAATTTGTTGGTACTCTAAACCCCCTCCTCATTTTCATCCCCAGACTTACCCTAAAACATACAGAAGCATCTACACTATCACCAAATATGGCAAGAAAACATACTCCAAAGCCGGGCACACGCTCATACAACAAAGTACCACCAACCAGTCTTGCTCAAGCCATTGCCGACGTAAAAGGTGGTCGACTAAGTCAGCAAGAAGCGTGCAAACAGTATAGCATCGCCCAGTCATCACTGCAGAACTATCTCAAGGCTGACCAGAGTGGAAAACAAATAAAGAAACCGGGTGGTCAAACCGTGCTACTGCCCAGGTGGAAAGGGTGTTGGTGCAACATTGGGTTCACCTATCTGATTGGGGATTCCCTTTTGATCCAATGGACCTCAGGATGGCTGTTAAGAGAATTCTAGATAAGGAGGAGAGATCCATACCCTTGTTCAAAGATAATATTCCGGGGCAGGATTGGCCTTACAGCATGATCAAAAACAGACTGTGTCAGAACATTTCTCGCAAGAGAGCAGACGTGAATAGAGATAGCATAGAAGCGTACTTCGAAGAGCTGGGTTGTAATCTTGAAGGAATACCATAGACACCCCAAATGCAAGGATTACTTTAGTTACAATAGAGCTGGTATAGTGTGGCCAAAGTCACACCATGGCAGGGTGACTTTGGCCACCCCTAATTATGGTTTCTCTTTCCTCATATTGTAATAATCTGGTTCCAAATTCCACCTAAACTGATAGTTAACCATGGTCCCCCTAGAATACAACACAAAAATAATGAAAACTTACCAAATATTTGCTTAAATGTTACAAATATATTTGAAAAGTGGACGAAAGTCTCCCCGTATTACGGTACTGCATAACTTTAATGATCTGATGTGAACCGGTGTTTTTACGTAGTACAGTCATAATCCATGCATTAAATAGACCTATTCATTAATCAGCTTTGCATCATATGTTGGTTTTACTAATGAATCACCACTTATCAAGGCCAAAAGCCATTTGAGGATAATGAGATAGATTGATTGTCAATTGAATGATGAATATTATGAGAGGACCAAAAACGATAAATTACGTGAACAAAATTTCATGACTTATGAAGATGGTTTCTATCAAGTATTTGTTGACATTGGATCTGAGGATGACGACCCTAATGTTGTATTTGCATTATCCAGACTGCTTTTCTCATCTTGGATGTTATTCTCACAATGTGTCGGTCGATGTAACCTCTGACCTTCTTTTATAACAAGAGACACCGAATACTCTCTAAAAGGGTGCTTCAGCGATTAGTAGTTTAATCATACATAACTGATGCACATGCGTAGAATATTTATGCTCAAATTCGAAGTTACATCGGCGAAAAACGCTGCGAGCATAACAAATAATCAAAATTAGCAATCCTCATCTAAAAATTTCCGAAACAGAAAACTATGTTGTAGTCTGCAGGGAAACAGTCATGTGGTACTGTGTTCCACAGATGGGAAACCCTTGGAAAGAAACTCTGTTCATGGAAATTCCACCTGATGCTCAGAACATAGAAGAAAGGAAAGCTCTTTATTATATGAAGATGAAATTTGAAAGACAAAAAGGAATCTTACTTTTTAAGCGTGTTCTCATCTCACACGAAATGGCTTTCCGAAAATAATCATATCATGCAACTGCTTGACTCTGATTTTAGAAAATCAGTTTTTCGCACTGCTAATGCCGTTTTGATTTTTCCCGCTAATTTTCTATTTTATGACTAATTACTATTTTCGGTAATTTGTTTACTGGCTTCTTTCAAAACTAAGAATAAGATTCAAATTGATTTAACTTGATTTATTTCACTTCCTCAAATAAAATTATACAACAAAATTTAACGAGAGAAAAAGTTATTTCAATTCAATTTAGGTAAACTGTTAGTCTCTATATATTTAATATATTAAGTTATCTAGTCAGATTTTTAAATAGCATTTAAGCTGACGAATCAAACTTTGTTTCTGACTAGGCAATTTTTAATTTGTTATTGTTGTTCCATGTTAGTGGCAATATAATAACATTTTTCTACAATTTATTTTAAAAATTACTTAGTCCAGCCTGGACGACTGATAATACGAAAATCTTTTACATAATAACCTAAAAATAAAAATCACCGGAATGTACAGAGGAATAACTCCTATTTTAAATTGAATAAATAGGTGTCGTCTACCTTACAACCAAAATTTGATTTATTTCTCTTTTATTTTTAATTTTTATTTTCATTCATTTGCTGGAGATGGGGCATTCTTCCAAATGCCATACGATCACCCGCTATTTACAGACTCCAACCGAGAGCTCTTTTCAAGATTGAGTGCAGTTGTTTGGATTTCTCTTGCACTTGGTTCACCAGGTATACTTGCTAAATACTTTTTCAAGTTCTTTCTCATGAGTCCAGTGGCTCCTATGATAACTGGAATGATGGAGATCTCTTTGAGGTTCCAGTTTCTTTTCATATCATACATTAGACCTTGATATTTTGTTATTTTCTCCCTTTCAACCCTGTTTAGGCCCCCATCATTAGGGACACTAACCTCAACCAAAGTTGGCATTCTCTCTCTCTTGTTCCATATGACAATGTCAGGTTTGACAGCTGCATTTTCCAGATAGGTAGCTGTGGGGATTTCATGGTCATAATGGATGGTGTATGTCTCAGTCCCCACAGGTAGATTTTCCCAGTGCCTGCTGCTACACCTGATATTCAGTTTCTTACAGATGGTCCAGTGGAGGTACCTGCACACTCCATTATGTCGTGCTGTATAGGAGCCATCTGCCAACATGATTTTGCAACTCGATATCACTTCAGTGTGGCAAAACCTGCACTTGTTGTCCTGACTGATATCAGCCATATTTTTAAACGCATTTGTCATCAGACCCGGGTCTTGGGCGGCCATTATAAGCCTCTCCTGGTCGTAGTGGAGGGCTCTCCTTTTTAGCCAGTCCAAGGACCTTTCCTTATCAATACAGTCCTTGGATAGTTGATCGAGGAAGTATGTGGCACGTTTCTGTCCTGACCACTCATCAATGCACCTGTTCTTAAAAGTCTGGGTGTATCTCTCCGGCTCTTTTGGGCTATCTCTGTGGCAGGATTGTTTGGTATTTCTGACTCATCTATATGACAGCCCTGTCCAAAATGCTTGGTCAACTTTGTGATGGTATTTGTTTTGCTGGCTCTTGACTCTTGATGTTCATGTACCATTGCTAGGCTGGGGTTTAAGGAGCTTCTTAGGTACTGCCCAATGCTGACAATAGTGACTCTATGCTGGTGGTTAATCTCTGATAGCCCCAATCCTTCCTCTCTTCTGGGCAAGTACAGTCATTTTCCTCAATATCAAGGTATATGTATGCTTCCTGCTCTTCGAGATCTTGTATGTCATTTTCTTATGTCTTTGGAGAAGGTGTGCACAACCTGCAGGAGCTGCTGCAATTCAGTGTCAGAGCTTGCATACAGCTTAAAGTCATCCATGAAGAGAAGGTGGTTGATTCTTTTGGATGGATCTCTCTGGCGTCCCTGACCAAAGTTGTAGGTCTCTCGCCTATTGTTGAGAAGCTTACTAAGTGGGTCTATTGCTATGCAGAAGAGCAACGGGGATAGGCTGTCAGCTTGGAAGATTCCCCTTCTGATATTGATGTTAGGGATGGTAATCTTTCCATGGCTGTGGCTTAGTGAGATAGTGGTTTGCCACATTTGTATGTGGGCAGCCATTGTTTGTTTAATTACTGGGTTGATATACAGATCAAGGGTCCGCAGTAGCCATGCTGTCATAGTCCTACTGATAATCAATCCATGCCATGCTCAGGTTTCTATGCCGCTTCTTACAGTCCTCTAAAATTGTTTTGTTAATGAATAAATGGTCCTTGGTACGAAAGCATTTTCTCCTCTGTATAAGTGTTAAAATGTGCAAACAAATAAGAATTAAGAATTAAAATGACTTCATGGCATCCCGAGCAACACCGGGGAACTACAGCTAGTATATACATTAAGGAGGTTATACTTATCACTAGACTAAACCCAGAAATTAATAACAGATTACAACATACAGAATTTTAATTGAACACACTTATACATAAGTGACACACATACAAGATATATGCTCAAATTCGAATGAATTATTTTTTATCAGTTTGACTAAATTCTGAACTTAATATCTTCAAGCAGCAGTTACAC